>CM061534.1:9491738-9783603 GCA_030545055.2 Neoaliturus tenellus | reverse complement strand
AGTTGATAGGGTTTAGGGAGTACGTGGTTCGCCATGGATGTACGGGGGCCGAAATTTTTTAATGTCCGTGTGGCCTTGACCCACAAAGGACTTGTAAAAATTTACTGCATTGCTAAATTAAAAATATTAAAGATAGGGTTACGGGAGTAGGCCCCCGTGTAAAGTCAGTTTGAAGTATTGTTAGGCTCCTCTCAGGCATGCAACAGGTTGCGGCTGGGGTTGTGGGAGTATGTCCGTTTGTACGCTGGCATGCAAAAGGTTGCGGCGGCCTCTGCACTCGGACCGAGGATGTAAGCCATTCAGTCCTCAGTTTGTTTCCTCATGGAAACTCAAAATTATGTAAACGAATCTTTGTTAGCTATTGAAAAGACAATGCAGTAAATGTTTACAAGTCTCGCGTGGCGAAGGGTACACGACATTGGATGTTGCCTTGTTGTCATAGTTGGGTCTCTTCGGAGGCTACAGCGATGACAACCCAAGTGCCCCACACCCCCATTGGGGGTGTGGGGCTTAATTTTTTAAAGTTTTTCCGTGACCTTGACCTAAATATATATAAAACTTAAAAATTTTGTAACGGTCATGTGTTTTTTAAGACAATAAATATATTAAAGTACTTTGTAAACATTATAATGGGTAGGTATTACAAACACAAGTTTGGTGTTTTGTCTTTTAGGAGACTACAGCGATGGTAACATAGGAATACCATGGGGCTAAATTTTTCTTAAAGAACCCCCCCCCCCCGACAAAAAGTGCGAACCCCCCCCCCCCGACAAAAAGTGCGAACCCCCCCGACAAAAAGTGCGACCCCCCCCCACCCCCCACCCCTCCCCCACCCCGTGATATCCTGGGCGTGGCAGCCCCGGTGGGGATATAAGGCGGCCGGGCTGCACGCACTTCTCATTCCGGTCCAAGCTCCCATACGGACAGGTTCTCTTTGCTCTTGAGATTTTTTTAGAACTTTACTTCTTTCTTCACATCTATTCTTTTCATTTATTCCATTCATTACAATGGGTAAAATGGGTCTTAAGCTGAAGAACTACCCATCAGCTTCAACCTCGACCGACACGTCTCAACCCTCATCATCCTCCACTTCGATCCTGGAATACCTGATGACAGCAAACATCCTGAGCTGCCTGACGATGCCGCCGCCGCCGCCACCACCACAGCCCGCCTCAATGCCCAGCCTGTCCCCATTGCCGCCGACAGTGGAAGAGGCTGGTGCACCGCCATCGTCAGGAGAACCCATCGTCAAGTCGTCAGGTCGAGTCCCGGTAGCCTCTCCAGCACTCTCGCTGCTATCGGACTCAGGATCGGAGTCTGCGGTTTTTGAAGAGACGTCCAGGTCGAGGATCACCCCCTACAGCAGAACCCGGAAAATTTTATCCTATACCAAATCCCAATGTCCCTTACCCATATCCCCCATGCCATCCACACCAACCAAACCACCCCGTAAATCCATCTTTTCCCCTAAACTTCCCACTATTGACCTGCCATCCAAATCGCCTCAGAAATCCATCCTTTCCCCCGAACTTCCCACCATAGACCTAACACGTTCCCCTACCCCACCCAAAATTGTTTGCTCCATTCCTCTTGACCAATCTTTGCCCCTTCTACCCCCTTCCACCCCCATTCCTTCTAGCCAGCCTAATTCGGAGAAGCTCCAAGACACTCCACTAAAGAGTCCAACACAAAAACGTAAGCGCGTTAAAACCCCTGCTGGCAAGGGTAAGAAATGCGATTACGCTTGGATGTCAAGTAAGTTTGGGGTTTTGTGTTGCCAGAAACTTGCCTGTGCAGAAGGAGATCGCTGCCAACGACACCTCAAAAGTACAGTCAGATTTCGGCAATTCAAACCCTACACTCTTTATATTAAGCCTAAAACGTTCAAGTTCAGACATCCCCACGGCCCGCAACCGCGGGATATTAGAAGGCTAAAGGTTGATGAAAAATATTATTTTATTGGTCAGACCTATGGAGCAGGTAATAAAAAAGTAGAAATCGTTGTAAACTTTTTGTCGGGGGGGTTCGCACTTTTTGTCGGGGGGGGGGGGGGGTTCGCACTTTTTGTCGGGGGGGGGGAGGGGTTCTTTTAAGAAAAATTTAGCCCCATGGTATTCCTATGTTACCATCGCTGTAGTCTCCTAAAAGACAAAACACCAAACTTGTGTTTGTAATACCTACCCATTAATGTTTACAAAGTACTTTAATATATTTATTGTCTTAAAAAACACATGACCGTTACAAAATTTTTAAGTTTTATATATATTTAGGTCAAGGTCACGGAAAAACTTTAAAAAATTAAGCCCCACACCCCCAATGGGGGTGTGGGGCACTTGGGTTGTCATCGCTGTAGCCTCCGAAGAGACCCAACTATGACAACAAGGCAACATCCAATGTCGTGTACCCTTCGCCACGCGAGACTTGTAAACATTTACTGCATTGTCTTTTCAATAGCTAACAAAGATTCGTTTACATAATTTTGAGTTTCCATGAGGAAACAAACTGAGGACTGAATGGCTTACATCCTCGGTCCGAGTGCAGAGGCCGCCGCAACCTTTTGCATGCCAGCGTACAAACGGACATACTCCCACAACCCCAGCCGCAACCTGTTGCATGCCTGAGAGGAGCCTAACAATACTTCAAACTGACTTTACACGGGGGCCTACTCCCGTAACCCTATCTTTAATATTTTTAATTTAGCAATGCAGTAAATTTTTACAAGTCCTTTGTGGGTCAAGGCCACACGGACATTAAAAAATTTCGGCCCCCGTACATCCATGGCGAACCACGAATGTTCGGGGGCCTTGGGGACTAAAAAACACAAATAGCTAACAAAGATTCATTTACGTAATTTTGAGTTTCCAGAAGGGAAACTAACTGAGGACACCCTAGTGGCTTACGTCCTCGGTCCGAGTGCAGAGGCCGCCACAACCTTTTGCTTGCCAGCGTACAAACGGACATGCTCCCACAACCCCAGCCGCAACCTGTTGCATGCCTGAGAGGAGCCTAACAATTATGAAAAGTGGCTTTACACGGGGGCCTACTCCCGTTCCCTATCGTTACAATTTACTTTGAGCATTGAAAAAGCTCAAGGGGGATTGCTAAAACAAGCGTATACACTTTAGAAAAATATAACACACTTACAACACACAATTGAGCTCAACATAGTCAATGCTGGAACAAGCACATACACATTAAACACATATGACAAACAAATCACAAAGGATAAAAGACACACAGGAGACATAGGGTACTAGTAAAACACTCTCATATAAAACAATTCCCAATACCCAAACGCAAGCGCAATATCTTATAACTAATACAAGTCTTAAAGTTAGAGTAGACTTCGCTAAACACTGAAGGCGCCATTCAGTGTTTAGTGAGGCCTATGGCGGTCCGTCCCGATCGTTCACGTTCAACGCGCGGGAGCGGACTGCGAGCCGGCTCTGGCCGAGCCGCCTTATATCCCCACCGGGGCTGCCACGCCCAGGATATCAGGGGGTGGGGGAGGTGGTGGGGGTGGTGGTGGGGGGGGTTCGCACTTTTTGTCGGGGGGGGGGGCGCTCGCACTTTTTGCCGGGGGGGGGGGTTTCGCACTTTTTGTTGGGGGGGGGGGTTCGCACTTTTTGTCGGGGGGGGGGGGGGGGGGTCGGTAGGTTAAGTGGGTCAAGGTCACCCACAACACTTCTACTTTAAGTGTTGGCTATACCCCCACCACAACTGGAAACTGGGTACCTAGGCTGCACAACACCGCTCCGCCAGTATGTCTCCGGCTTCCATGCGGTGCGTCTCGCTGTTCTCTACCTCTCTATATGTAAGTCATTTTACAAGTTTTGGATCTAGGTCACTACACTTTACCTTTGGGACCATATCGACTTGTAGTATTTCAGTGTTTTGACTCAAGGTCATCACACTTTAACTCTAGCACGTAGGTTATCGTACCAGAGGTGCTTGATAACCTAACTTGTAATGTTTAGGGTGGCGTTTGCACGCCACATGGTATCGCCATGAGTGTCCAGTCCAAGTTTTAAGTTAGATTATTTTTACAGTGATCTTTTCCATTTCCAATTCGTTTTGCCAAAGAATAAGGTGTCGCTTTATAAATTGGTATTTCTCTAAAGTTATTGGCGATTGCAGGGATACAATTAGTTTATTTAGGAGACTCTTCATCTTGGAGTTTAACACAACTTCCACTTTAACTTTGCTTCCTCGGCTCTCACAGCCTAAGCTGTACAGAAATGTTTCTTCTAGTGCCAACTCGGGCCAAGAGAACAGTGTGTTGACTGTAGGCCAGCTCATGGTGAAGTGATGCGATACTCCAGCGTACAACCTCACCTTCCCCCACCGCTGTGACCTTCCCCCACTCCTGCTGTTTCCCCCACCTCTTTTCCCTTGCTCATGCGCTACAAGCAGTCTCTCAGTATTGTGCGGACTTTTGTGAGGGGAAGCCATGTCGCGGGACGTTTTAGGTAAGAAACTTAGCCGTGTTAAGACTTTATTAGTTGCTCACTGTCCACCGCTCAAAGTCAAAAGGGTTTCGACTTTAGCTAAGTGGCGCAAACTGTTGCGCGGACACCCTACGTTTTATACCAAACAGACTAATGTAAGTTTTACTGATGAAGATTTGTTTTATAATATTGGATGAAATGACTTTTCCTTGCAAAATTCAGTTAGTTACTCCCATTCCTGACAGTTTAGAGTCTTAGTCTCTCAAACCGTTATACCTAGAGTACGCGAAGCCTGACAGTCAGTCGCTCGGTGACTGTCGTGGGGTGCGCATCGGTGTCGGCACTCTGTAGTTGTTAAGTGTTCAAGGTCACAGTAATATGAAATTGCGGATGTTGTGCTTGTTCAATGGCCTCTGAGGACTAGTGGATGACGGTTTAAGCGAGGTCATGTCGCAAACTCGAGTTTGACTTGGCACTTTTGCCGTTTCTCATCGCAAATTCGCTCCAAGTCGTCAAGGTCACGTGAACTCTGACTGAAACTCGGAGCGTAGTGCGAGAAACGGCAAAAGTGCCAAAAAATTTTGAGTTTCGGCGTGACCTTGACCTTAACCGTGTCAGTGACGTCATTTTGATGATGTAATGGATGATGACGTCATCAGCATGTCATTTCTGTAACGTCATGGGTGTGACGTCACGGAAATGACGTCATCGATGGTGACGTCATCAATTACGTAATCGATGACGTCATTTTTATGACGTCATGGGTATGACGTCATCGATTGCGTCATCATCGATGACGTCATCGATTACGTCATCGATGACGTCATCGGGGTCATTGACCTTGGCGATGACGTCATCACATTCCTCAGAGGTCATTTAACTGAGCCAGCAACCGCAAAAACACACTACTGATGCATCCACGGAGACTAAAACCGATGGCGCAAACGCGTTTGTAGTTGCTGTCGTTTTCAAGAGTAGACCGGTCTGAGCCATTTAAACTTCCCCAACTGCTACTCGCAAACACGGCCCATCGCATCCATCGGAGTTTGTTTTTATACGAATCCATGCACTCATAATTTGTCACCTTGGTGTCTGGTAAATTTTACTGGGATGCTCTCAATGTTTTTTTTCTAAAACACTCGAAAAAATTGTTAAAAACGCTTCATTAATTTTATGGACAATACTTCTTTTTCAGTAGCAATCACTTCGAATTTATAAAGCCTTATCAACCAAATCTGCTCTTATTACATTTTTCGAAACCATTTACAGTTAAATTAACAGTGAATAATATGTTCTGCTTTGTTTATTGATATATCAATGGCGTTCGATGCAGTTAATCATAAAATTCTTCAAAAAAATAAAAAAAAACTTGGAATGCAAGAGTACGAGGTTTACCATGCCAATCGTTTACGAACAATTTGATAGGAAGGAAGCAATGTGTTTGTATTGGCGACAATATTAGCAACTCTGACTCTTTTAATTGTGGAGTTCCCAAGGATCCGTCTTAGGACCGATCTTTTTTTAATTTATTTCAATGATTTGTGTAACGGAAGTTTCAACGGCCAACTACGACGCCGTGAGCCTTTTTCACGTCATTTGCATATTAAAATGATAATATTAAGGGACTTCGTAATAATACATCAGTTGATTAATCTCTGCTTAGGTTATAGTTTGATCACAATTATATGGTTGTAAGTGAAAAAAACTAAATTTATGATATTGTCATTACTAGATTAACTTTCCTTCCAATTACCGTTAAATATCATGAAATTTAGTGTACAAAAAGTAATGTATTAGCTTGCACTTGCTTAAAAATTAGATCAAGTGAACAGCTTAAATTATCTGGGTTTGATCATTGTGAAAAATTTTATTGGAAGAGTCATGGTAGGAAATTAAAATTACTAAAAAGAGTTTTTTCTTAACCTTTTCAAGTTTTACATGCTTCGTCACATGCTTTGTCCCATAAAAGTCTTTTGTTGCATTTATCATGCAAGGTTCAAGGATAAGTTATGGGATCACCAGTGGGGGTTTGTGCGTATGCATCGACACTATATCCTGTAATCACACTTCAAAAATGTTTTGTTCGACTATAAGTGGTAAAGATAGATTTAATCATGATTGGCCCTTTATTTTTGTTAATCTTAAAAATTTTCCTCTTAGAAACCTTTACGTTTTTAAGGTATTGAAGATGTTCTTTATTCGAAGTTCCTCCTATAAAGCGTGCCAGAATGTACTGTATAACTTGGGAAGACAACACATGATGTTTGTCCCACAGTCAAATTTAACTTTATATCGAAACTTTTATACTTGCACGGCTCCTAGATTACTTAACATTGTCAGACAAAAAATTGGAGACTTTCAAAATACATCAATTTTCGCCTAAATAACAAATCTGGCTCCTTACACAGGAAAACGTACATGAACACTTAAATATGCAGAGGTAAATAGTGTCACTCTCTTAACAGCCCAGTAAGTAACACCAAATGATTGTTAGATTTTTTTCTTTTCCTTAGGTTGTAGTCATGTATGCTCAGTACATAGTCTAGTTAAGGTTCCGGTCTACGCGAGCCCGAACAATATAATACCGAATGCCGCCTCGCTAGGCGAGTTTGATGACTGCAGAGGTTTACGGGAATCGTGTTTTAAAATTAACTAATTATGATAGAGATTAACTCTTAACCTTTTATGAAAGTAAAAAGACGGATCTCGTCTTCTCTGGTTTTAGAATTTTTGAATAAAATTTCTAATTTTATTTATAACTAACTGTTTAAAATCATCTTTTTTTCTATAGTGGCAAGTTTTATAGATGCAGAGGTTTACGGAGATCGTGTTTTAAAACTAACCACTTAAGATAGATATTGGCTCCTGGCCTTTTATAAAAGTAAAGAGACGGATCTCGTTGGCTCTTCTTTTAGAATTTTAAAATACAATTTCTAATTTCATCTATAACTGTCTAAATCATCTGTTTTTTCTCGATTTTTAACGGAAGTTTTCACTTAGTTTTGATGTAACTAAGTGAAATTACCAACGTTTTAACAAAGTAAATTGAAACACCGCTATTTTTCTTTAATATGACACCTTAGTTATATCTCTATGCTGCAATTAGCAGAAAATAATAGGATTCTAAAGAAAGCTTCATTTTGCATCTAAAAAAAAAAAAATTAGATAATTTTAGACAGTTGTAGCTGAAATTAGACATTTTATTTTAAAATTTAAAAAAAGAGCCGACGAGATCCGTCTTTTTGTTTTTAGAAAAAGTTAAGAGCCTATCTCTATCTTACTGGTTAGTTTAAAACACGATTCCCGTAAACCTCTGCATCCCTAAGACTCGACTAGTGTTAAAGCCGTGGCCGCGAGGCGGCATTCGGGCTCAGGTAGACCGGAGCTATAAGTCATCGTGTTGTATCCGCTAAGAATTTAATTTTTACAGGTGATTGTTGAATCTGTTTTCTTTTTTGTGTTTGGTGTTGTTGGTATTGTAAGATACAGAACTGCACTTTTATTTATTTGTTAATTTTATGTTTATAAACATATTAATATTGCTGCCGTATACCTTTTGTTTTTGTTTGGTCGATCTGTAATTAAACTTCCCATAATAAACGCATTGGATTCTATTTTGGTTGTGCTTGAGTTGTTTGTTTTAGTCCAACGTCAATGCGTCAGGCATAGAGTAATTATTTGAAAACTATTTCTTGCTCACTGAGGTACTATATTTGATATTAAATTTTGTTATTTTAAAAATGTATACAAAATAACTAACAAACACCATAAATTTATACTGTATGCACTTATAACAATAATAAAGGTTTTATTAAGTGTTATAAAAGTAAAACTAGTAACGATTGTAATTGATATGTCCCGTCGAAAAATAACCATAAGTCACTGAGTGATCAGCTGACGGCGGCAAACGTAGACAAATATAGACGTTATGGTGTTGTTCTAGCGATTATAACGTACAGTAACTACTTCTGTAATATAATTTTAATAAATGTAAAAAATATCCCAATAAATGCCTACCTTTTGTTCGGTAAGCGTTTTTGTCAGTTCAAGCAATTTATTTTCTTATACCACTTTTAAATGTTAATCAAATGAATAAAAACCTAATGCAAATTTTATTAAGTGTATAATAATAGTTTTCATCACTAGGAGCAAAAGTGGGTCTTTTTGGTGCGCAATCGAGTTTTTTTAACGACTAAGCATCAAAAAGACACTTTTTATCCGAGTAATGAACAACGTTTTTTATCATAATGCGGAATTAGACTTTTGATGGTTAAAAATATTACTATGTTGTTGTATTTTCGAGGTTATATTTACAAAGTAAATAATATGCAGTGTTTAAATTTCTGCTATTTACAAACAATGCTCTTTTTATCGTTTGAATTTTAAAACTATGCACCTCAAAATTAATAAATAAAGGAATTATAATATACTTATCAAACAGCTGACCTTTCAGTCCTATTACCAAAAAGGTATTTCAGTAGATTTTTCAGTCCTGGGACTAAAAAGAAAACGGTGTTGTTGCCAT
Organism: Neoaliturus tenellus; assembly: GCA_030545055.2. Classification (NCBI taxonomy): domain Eukaryota; kingdom Metazoa; phylum Arthropoda; class Insecta; order Hemiptera; family Cicadellidae; genus Neoaliturus; species Neoaliturus tenellus. The sequence goes on along the minus strand of CM061534.1, from coordinate 9,774,630 downwards.
TGAGAGAACAATAAAACAGGCTGATTTCGTGCAGCATGAAAAAAATACCCCCCGTCGCAGCAGGCCGCTTACTCAGCGAATTTCCAAATTAGTAATATTAATTTTGACAACATAAACCTGTAAACCAAATATCATCACATGCTCATAAGAAGGGAAATAATGTCTATTCTCCTTATGATTAATATAGGGAAAGAGTATGCAGGTATGCTGCCATTAGGAACAATAAAATTAGGTTTTTAGCATAAAAAAATTATTTCGTCCATATGTAGCCAAATGTACTAAGTTTCATCAATATCTGTACGTTGCTGAAGGAGTTTGCCCATTCTCCATATGAATAACATGGGAAAAGAGTATGCAGGTTTTCTGCCATTATAAGCACAGTAACCAAGATTTTTTACCATAAATGGATGAATCTCACTCAAATGAAGTTGAATACCAAGTTTCATTCAAAAATATTGGTTAATAAGTGAAATATTAACACATCCTTACTCTCCATAAGATTAACATTGTAGCCCCAAAATACATTGTACTGTCTTTAGATTTTTTAATATATTGATAACCAATTTTAGATATAGCAAAGCATCAAAATACAAAATTGTGTGTCTTTTTGAGCTAAATCCAATGGTCAAAATAAAAATTTTAAAAATTACATATGAAAAATGCAAAAAACCCATTTTTGGGGTACAAAACCCCCCAAAACTACCCCTTCCGGTAGGTCGATATGTCTGATTTACGAACTCATCCGAATAAACGTAGGATTACACATCTCTACCAAATTTGGTGTCGATCGGACCCTTTTTACGAGAGTTGTCGTGTCTAGGGACACATACATACATACATATCTATATCTATAAAAGAGGAAGTATGTATATATATTTGTATATATATATATAAATAAATATATATGTATGTTGCCTATAGACTCCGGAACCGCTCAACAGATTGTAACGAAACTTTCAGGCATTATTAAGCATTAATCAAGGATGGTTTGTGTGAAGTTTAGTGCAAATCTGTCCAAAGGGCTCTGACCCAGAGGGCATACAATGGTGCAGTGTCAGGTTTTAGAAATTTATTGTTTACAAAATGAACTGCTGTAATTAAAAAATTTGAAAGTTTCATTCAAGCAGATGCTTATAATCATAGAAGTAACCAGATGTGAGGTATTATGTTGATGTTTGTGTTGTCTTTATGGCTCCGCCCTACGGAAGTTCACAATTACACTAAAAGCCTACAGGTGGTGAAATTTGACACGGACGATTCTCTTTGTCCATAGGTGCACCATAGGTCCATAAGTTTTGCAAATATAGTTTTTTAAGCTCTTTAGGGCTCCACCCCACTGGACTTCAAAATTACTTTAGGGCCACCGGGGTTGAAATTTGATGGACGATGCTCTTTACCCATAGGTACTCACTAAGAAACGATTTTGCAAATACAGTTTTTTAAGCACTTTAGGGCTCCGCCTCACTGAACATTGAAATTACTTTAGGACCTCCGGAGCTGAAATTTGACATGGACGATTCTCTTTGCTCATAGGTACTCACAAGGAAACGGTTTTGCAAATATAGTTTTTTAAGCTCTTTAGGGCTCCACCCCACTGGACTTCAAAATTACTTTAGGGCCACCGGGGTTAAAATTTGATGGACGATGGTCCAATACCAATAGTGTACCAATAGGTACTCACTAATAAACGATTTTGCAAATATAGTTTTTTAAGCACTTTAGGGCTGTGCTCCACTGGACTTTAAAATTAATTTAGGGCCTCCGGGGTTGAAATTTGACATGGACGATTCTCTTTGTTCATAGGTACTCACTAGGAAACGGTTTTGCAAATATCGTTTTTTAAGTTCTTTAGGGCTCCACCCCACTGGACTTCAAAATTACTTTAGGGCCACCGGGGTTGAAATTTGATGGACGATGCTCTTTACCAATAGTTACTCACTAAGAAACGATTTTAGTGGAATAAGATTTAAAAGGAATAATTTAAAAATATTTTTAACGTTGTATAAATACAGGGTGTACCAAAAACTGGGGGTCACAGGTTCGAATCTTGGAAATTTCAAATACAAACATATGTCATATTATACATTATTAGAAAGGTCTATTTAATAGAAACATTTTGGTGGAAACAGAATTTAGTTATCTTTACTTGTTTCAAAATGGCGTCCATTTTTGTTGCCAAAATCAAAATTTACGGAATACCCTGTAATTATTTTATTATTAGTCATAAATGACTTCTGATTCAAATGCTTATTTGAAATAAGCTAAGCTTTACAATGATATGCCACAAGATAAAATTTATTTAAAAATTAAAATTTCCAAAATTTTATATTTTTGAAAATGTTTACATAAACAACACTAAAAAATTTCAAATGCTAACCCATGTCATTTTGTATATCATCTTGAAGCTCTCGTTGAACTGAGCAGCTTTGTAATTTACACTGATGCTGTATCTCTTGGTTTTGTAGTAATAACGTAAAAATGTCATTTTCCCATATGATTTGCATGTTAATTAATCAGGACATGATAGTATGGCAGTCCTTCCATTGTTGCCATACCATTAAATTAACATGCAAGTTATATGGGGAAATAACGTTATTCCGTTATTACTACAAAACCAAAAGAGATACGGCATTAGTGTAAATTACAAAGTTGCTCAGTTCAACGAGAGCTTTAAGATGATATACAAAATGACATAGGTTAGCATTTGAAATTTTTGAGTTTTGTTTATGTAAACATTTTCAAAAATATTAAATTTTGGAAATTTTAGTTTTTAAATAAATGTGATCTTGTGGCATATCATTGTAAAGCTTAGCTTATTTCAATTAAGTATTTTGAATCAGAAGTCGTTTATGATTAATAATAAAAGAATTACAGGGTATTCCGTAAATTTTGATTTTGGCTACAAAAGTGGACGCCATTTTAAAATGAATAAAGATAACTAAATTCTGTTTTCACCAAAATGTTTCTACTAAATAGACCTTTCTAATTATGTATAATATGACATATGTTTGTATTTGAAATTTCCAAGATTCGAACCTATGACCCCCAGTTTTTGGTACACCCTGTATTTATACAACGTCAAAAATATTTTAAAAATATTCCTTGGGGTCAATTTAGTGGTAAATAATTTTGTTTGAAGGTTGTAGGGCAAAGCGTTTGTCTGTAATCCATTTAGGACACCTTATGAGATTCACCCTGTATATATAAATTTTAATGACTATTATTTTTGGTCTCAGGGCACCTCAAAACGAAAACGTAACATGGTCCCGGGCTTAGGTCTTACCATCAGACCTACGGTAATAGCTTATGGGAAATTCGCTAAAATTGCTATTGAATCAGTATTTTTCATTTCATAATGAAACTTCATTTAGTTAGATTTTTTGATTCGACAATCTAACTGTTGAATCGACGCTTTCTGCATTCGATAAATCAATCGTATCGATCGATCATTTTCAGCCAATAGTTCCACCAATCATATATGAAGGTGAAGTTTTTTACCAGTGTGTTTAATCCATTACTGGAATGTGTTTTATTTTATTTTTGAAAAATTAATTTAGTTTTTCTTTTCTCTAGTCCGTTCATCCCCATTCTTGAAGAATAAACGTACTCCAAGTATTATCATGTATACATTTCTATACCACCACCAGGTTACAAATACAGAAAAGTCAATAGTATAATAGTAATAGGACATCACGCCTAAGACAGATTACATTTGTTAAACTGGAGCTAGTTCGCACCATGCGTACCCTGGTACAACCTATACCTATTTCTTACAGCTAAGGATAAATAATATAAATGACCTAACACTTACCTTCTTTTCTGACAAATTTTTATTACAATGAAGCAAAAGGGAATCCAACAGTTCTAATCCAAACCAAATCAATTCTCAGTCAGTGATGTCCAACCCTAGAAAAGCAATAGAAATATATTTATTTCTTTATTCACAGTAGTTTCATCTAATCTTGGCGTACCACAACTCCACGGTAGAAAAAACTTCCCGTAAAAGTACTATTAAGTAATAAAACCAGTAACTGAATTCATAAGTAATTGCGAAATATATTGCGATTTGACGGTCCTATAACAATAGAATAGGGCTATCCACTATGAAAATAGAATAGGTGATTCAACAGAGACTTTTGTTCTCATTAAACCACGTGAATGGGTTTTATTTTAAAACTATAGTAAGATGATGTAAATCAGTAAAGATGAACTATCTACTACATATTTGTCAAATACCACTTACTCACGTATCAGAGAATTCTCCTAACTACTAACACCAAAACACCCCTAATAACAAAATCGTAATGTTTGAAATTCAGCATGGACGGTCCTCGTTGTTTTAAAAAAACTCACAAGAAACGTTTTCGCAAAATTCCTTAAGGTCTCCACCAAACAGGCCTTAAAAATTTAAATGTTATATTATCGTTATGGTTAATTTTGAATTCGAATCAAGGAAAACGAATCTGTGAAACTATAGGGTCGAGGGGGCTGTAATTTTTCATTGACCTCTTTCTCTTTAATTAGCTCAATACAAAATGGTTTTGTAAAATTCCTTCAAGATTTCAAACAAATATTCTTCTCATGAAGGTTTTAATACAAATCAAGTAAACAACAAATTTGAAAAATAAAACAATAGAGCCCATGGATTGGAATTTTGCATTTATGGAAATTCCTTTTTTGAATGTCTTGGTACTCATTACAAAACAATTTTGCAAAATAGGACTGTTTCTTACATTACTTCACATTTTCAATATAATTCTTATGGAAGAAGATTTCGTTAAGAAGATTATGTTAAAGAGATATTTTTATCTATGAAGTTAAAACACATTTACGGGGAAAGTCGTGAACGCTCAACAGCTAGATAATTAGTATGAAATTGTTATATGAAATTTGATTTTGCTATTGACATGAAAACCTCTTGAAAGCATCACTGGTTAGTAAAGCTATATATAAACAAAATTTAATACGCGATCATTTCACCATAAATTGGACAACACAGAGAATCAAAATGTTTTCAATCGATAGTTTGTATTGAAAGTAATTAAAATTTTTTTATGGTAACAAAAGTGATGGATTCTGGTCACCTTTTCTATTTATTCACCCACATTTTTTTTATTAATAAGTTATCTTTTATCGTTTACTCAAATACATATAAATAATTTTGTTGTTGTTAAAACTTCTACTTTTATTTTTATATTCAAAAACTTGTACATTCAATATTCTGTAGCACTCCAAGATTCATAGTCGAAAGTTTGAAGTAAATTAACTTGTTAAAATGATAAGTGATCGATTAAAATTTGTCACCTAACATTCTTTGGCGGGACGTGGTTCGAAACATATTCTAACCTATTCTAAATGGTTAGAAGGCATTTAGATATTGACTAGCTCAGGTAATTATAGACTTTCATACCTATAACCTATAAGGGATTAAGATTTGAATATGTATGTTATTGCATTTTAACATTTATTTTAACTGTCAACATGTAGCAATAAAATTATGTATTTATTGAAATCACTAATCTAATTAAAACAGGGTTCATTGTATGCTTGAAAAGTTCTCAGCGGATTGAAAGCTTTTCGAAAAATGATCAGTTGCTTTAATGAATGTTCATGTTTTTATTTCTCAAAAGAGCAATAATGCACAATATTGCAAGCCTCTTATGTTCAATATATTTAAAGCTGAAACAACTACAATTATAACAGCAACACTAAGATGCTAGGACAGCATTAAGATCTCTAACAATATCTAAAAAATATAAATAATATAATACCTACAGTACTTATTAACAACTAGTGTACTTGTTGCTCAAAATCGAGCAATTTAATTTGATACAATAAAAAACTTTCATTTACTTCCAAATCAATGACGTCCGACCAATCCAATATTGTGAATATTAGTAATTACAATAAAAACTCTGCGTATTTTCAATCGTATATTGATGTTTAAAATGCTCAACCCAATTCCAAAGTCATTATAATGAGAAAGTTTAAAATTTAATTTGCAGATTGCGCCCTTATTTTAAGTCCAATTATCGTCAATTCTTGGCGGAAACAACTACAGGCGGAGCTCTATCCAACGACACCAAAAACTTGAAAATCGGTTAACAACTGTAAGAGTTTTCTTAACAAAAATATCTTAACGTATTAAATAAATATTTTTTACGTATTCCATTAGTTAAAAAAATATGATGAACATGATGCAGCGTACCCATATTGAATGACCTTTGGGATTGCTACTAATCGGATAAAAATTATTTAATTATAATCAACACCATACAAAGACTGAACCATCTTATATGTGTTCATTAAAGGTATTGTTAACATCCAAATTACCAATATTGGTTTCTAGAAAGAAACTTACACATAGATTATGACGATTAGTTAGCGTCAGTTTTGGTACAATGAAACAATGAATGAAATATAAAGTAGAAATAACACAAAACTGCATTCTTAAAGGAAAATAAGAATTCATATGAATTTTATACCACACTTAAGACGCCTTGATTTACAGTTTTGGTGGTTTGGCTTCTTGTATAACTGGCCGAAACGAAACCGATAAAGATGACGGTAGGCTATTTACAGCACGTATTTACAGCCTATTTACACGCTATTTACAGCCTACTCTATTTATAGCCTAGAGTAGGCTATTTACAGCACGAATTACAAGTGACAGAAAAATATATTGACCAGAATGGAATGACTTAAAATCAGAAAATATTATACATACAAAAATATCAACGAGAAAATAAAGTTGTATACATAAAAAATATCTATTTAGCAAAGGTTTGGTTTCAAAAGCTTAAATAGCAATACAGTTTTCACAAACTCATACAGTTGAAAGTAAGCGGCAAGCTTTTATTTTGTAGTAACACACAAATGAGAATGTATTTCAAGTGTACTTACCCGAAGGTGATCAACTGTGAAGTAACGGTGTAAAAGACCCACATTTATACCACAACACGGATGGCGTAGACATAAACACAGCTATTTGAACACGTGTAAAATCCATTAATTTGCTGTCAAGTATCGAACCCTTAAAATAACAAAAAAGCCATTTTATAACTGTATGTTTGTATAGTTGTCTATTCGAAGAATAGACCTAGAGTGACTAAGAGTCTCATATAGCTATTCTTTGCTCCACGATTACGCTCGATAGAAGTAACAGATTGGCCTCAAATTTCAGTTAAAGATTCTTTATGCAACTGTTAAGTGCTGATGCGTTTTTGAAAGTAGTTGGTGGGATATTAATAAAATAATCTTAAAATGTGACTTTTTTCATTTTTCCCATAAGAAATGCATTGGAGACATTTTTAGTGGTCGGTGCTGTGTTTACTTTTTTAGCAACGTCTTTGCGAGTCTTAACAATCAAGACTGAGACGTTCTGATTGGTCCAGTCTGGGTCCGGGAGCGGGGTGATGGGGTGAAGTAGTCACATAAACATAAACAAAGTTGGATGTAGAGAGGTTATGACAAATATGAAATTGACGGTTCTAATTAAATTTAATTTGAGTAACGAAAACCTACTACATTGTATACACAGCTAATTGATGTCCTTTCTTAAAAAAAGTGTATTATGAAGTAAAATTTGAACAGTAAGTACTAGATTGTTTTATTTATTGACGTTAACAACTTTTGGTACCGGTAGGCTAAGCCTTTTAGGGTCAATTTCAGTTTCATTAAGTGCATGTTGTGTATCAATGTGTATTCATTACATTTTGGATTTTAGTGAGTACACCTAAAAAGCAGATAAATGATGATAAAAAAGGAGATCATGTAAAAAGCAAATCATGTAAAAAGCAGATATATCATGAATTACAGAAGAATACCGTAAAGGCTATGTTTGTATCATTCCTATAATTTTTATACTGTCAGGCTAATTAATTCACTTTTTTAAGTAACTCAGAAGCTAGGCCTAATTGACAATTGTGAATCTGCTAATAGTTAACCAAACCAATTATCTGCAACAATTAATTTAATTTAACATATTTTGCTTTTCAAATTAACCAAAAGTCCCGGTTCAAGGGTCAAGTACAGTAACTTAATACCGAAGACAACTTGTTTTGGGTGTTATGTGAAGGACTTGAGGCCTAAGAAGATAGTATGTTTTGAGTGGATAAATAGAGACAGGCCTAGATAGATCGGTAATAGTTCGTTATCCTACTCCATAGTTTTTATCAATGGTTAAAATTTTAAAATTTGCGATAATATTGCTATTTTATGGATAGGTAATGCAATCACTGATACAGTTACGATTTCATTAGATACAATAATTCAGTTTTCTAAAAATGTCCTGCGACAATAAAACTAATATACTGTGCACAAGTAACCGAAAATAACCAAATCAAGTAGCTTATTAATTTTAAGTAATGTAGCCTAATTACATTAAAGGAAAACAGAAAACAAACCATGTTCCCTAAGTTTTTATTTGTAGGCCTTAATTGTCAAGAGATGCAGACTTCATAATATAGCGTCGTCACACAAATATGCTGCTAAATACCAATCAGTAAAGTATTTTTTACCAAATTGTATTGAGGGAATATGCCTTTTAAATGTTTCCAAAAACAATTGATTTGTTTTATTTATTTTTTTATTTTTGGTGTAACTACGCCAGAGGCATTTCTTATCGTTTTGACTGGGAACTGTCCAAACCCCAGTCTTGTTAAGTTATACTATCTAACCTTGACCAGTTGTTAGAAAGCATCATTAATTGATGGCCCAATGACAAATTGCAACTGGGTCCGGAATCAAACCTTAAAAAAGCCACTAACTTTTCCCAGGATCGAACCGTCAACCTTTAGATTCAATGGCGAGCACTATAACCACTCAGCTACCCAGCCAGTTTGTTTGTTAAAAATATTGCTTTCCATAAAAGTGAAGGAGGCTTACGGTTAGATTTTTAGGTTTGATTGTTCGTAGGCCTATTTCTTACCTTAATACCGGTATTGTTGTTGTGGGTACAGTTTCATACAGCGCCTACACTACTATTGAATGAAAATATACATCGATATATCAATTGAATAGGATTGAAAATGACTGTGAAAAATACAAAATTTCACGTAGCATGACAAAATTTATTCTAACAAACTAACATTAACCTCAACTAAAATCCATTAACATGAGGAACCATCCTAAGCCCAGGAAAGTCCACATTTAAGTAAGATACATAGGTAGGTCTAATTGTTCTTATATTCTACGTTTGTTATTTTGTCATTATGATTAAGTTGTGTTTTGGTTTTGTTAATGTTGATTATGTTAGGTTAAATGGTTTGTTTTTTATTGATGTGGTAATAACTAGGTATAGAATGCAGTTGTCTGCTTGCAATATTGAGGGGAGCGACTATGTTTTAAATCAATAATAGCAAATGTTTTATAGGTAATTCAAGTGAACTCGTTCGCTACGCTTACTCGTCGTCAGATTTAGGTTGTTCGCTGCGCTTACTCGCCACAAGTCTGCAATACTCTAATAATTTTTTACTACGCAGGTTTGCTGCAACGGGCTATTATATGTTTAAATGGTGCGTCGTCCAAGATTTGCACCTCCTCTCTGTAAACGTGGCATTTCATTCACGTAAAAACACATTATAATAAACAAAACAACAATTTCACATAAAACTACTGTACAGTAGACTCCCTCTTAACCGGCCACCTTTAAACTGGTCGCCACTTTAACGGGCCGACTCTGGCACAAACACATCGTCTTTTTAACTGGCCATTTTTTATCTCAACATTGTTTTAACCGGCCATGTTTCGTGGGAATCTTTGTTTTCTTATCTAATGTATCATTCAATTCCACATTATATCATGATGTTTTCAAACCACCTAAAATGTACTGTCCTGGACTAAAGTGTATGCCACTGGAAGTGGATGTGTTTGGACCTGCTATCCAATAGATAATATAGGAAACGACTTACAAATGTTCCCAGACAAAGTGTATGCAAGTTTACTCACATGTTCATTCCATGTGAGACCACCGTCCAACCTCACACCCAGGTTGGATACAGGTTACACTGTATCCGACTGATCGAGGAATTCATCATCCAGGCAGACTAGAGGGGGTTCGTCTAAGAGTTCCGAGATCAGCTCAAACAGTAACAGCGATAGTGTATTTCATGAGTTCGCTGAGCGAGTTAAACCCAACTTTTGCTCCAGCATTTGCCCAAACAATTTGGCGATAGTATACTAAAGGCATCACTAAACCATCAATTTTAACAAGTGACCATTAAATTATTTAAAGGAGCTTGAAAAAAAACTATTTTTAATTTTTAAAACTTGGTATAGTTGATTACAGAGAAACCCCTAAATACATTTACCATGTTATTCTTAAGGAAACTCAACTCAAAACTGTAACTCACTTTCTTATTGGTAACATAACCTCTTAAATTTTGTACCGGAAGTACATTTACTACTAAGGGTTTAACCACAGATAACCCATAGATATCTGTAGGTTATCTGGGGGTAAACCTATATTTGCTTACAACACCCATATGTTGTCAAATTTACCTACCTACCTGCTCGCTGTTAAGGGGAAAATAAAATAAATACCAATACTTGATCAAATTTGGTATGTACAAAAATTACACTATTTGTAATCTTAAAGATGACAATATAAGAGATTCTGATACCTGTAATGGGGGGGGGCTATCTGTGGCCCGTTACGGCTTCGCCCTTTATTTTCACGGCTTCGCAAATTTTATTTTATAGATAACAAAATATCTTTAAAGGGTAACAAAGTCTTCTTCTCAAGAATCCTATTGAAACATTGACGTTGTGTTAGCGAAGCCCTGAAGGGATTTTGCAAAACCTTTTCTTAGTGAGCACCTATTATTAAAGAGCAATGTCCACTTTAAATTTCAACCCGCTAGGATCTATGGCAATCTTGAGGTTCCTATATTACACATGGTAAACATAAACACAAAATGACAACATTGCAGGGCGAGAGGGGGTGAGGGGGGAAACAGCTGTTAAAATTTCCATCGGACTATTTTCGTGCGTCTTACTATCAAAGAGTGAGTATTACCAAAGAGAACTCTTTGGCCCATGCCAAATTCCATCTGCGTACACTCTATAGTAATTTTGACATAAATTTTGAAGGCCTGTGGGGCGGAGCCCTGAAGGAATTTTGCAAAAGTGTTTCTTGGTGAGGACCTATGGACAAAGGAGAGTGTCATTTCAAATTTCAACTCCAATTAATTTTGAAGTCCTGCTGGGCGGAGCCCTTAAGAAGCTTTTTAAAAGCGTTTCTTAGTTACCTATGGGCAAAGCGGATCTCACATTACAAATGTCAACCCGTTACATCATAAAGTTTTTCAGATTCGTTGTTTCCTAAATTCACATAAATAAATAAATAAATAAATATATATATATATATATATATATATATATATATATCGTACATAACATATTAAAAACTTGCTTTACGAATAACATTAGATCAAAATCAAAATCCTGTGCTGCAAAACTCCTGAAAAATACCTGATGGAATATTGCAAAACCGTTTCTTAGTGAGCACCTAAAGATGTTCATGCCAAATTTCATCTCTCTATACCCTATGGTTCTTGAGATTCTCTGTCGCATGAGTGGGTAATATTTGACAAATATATGGTATATTTATGTACAACACGCCCATGGCAGCAAACCTACATCCTTTTGCCTATGGTGTCTATTGGGAAAAAAACTGAACTCCGATCTAAATTCACTGAGTTTGCAAATCTATTGCGACAGATGTAATATCATCACCGCACCAACCGTACGTACAACAACCGTGCAAGTGGGCGTAAATATTCATAAATTATAATACTGTATAAAAGATAGGGTTTGGTGACTAAAGATGGGTTATGAATGACCTGAAACCAGTCACAAGTAGTTAAAATTTACATCTGTAGGATAAACAAAACGATTTTTGGTAGGTTTAAGTGTGTAAATATTCTTGAATGTTCTCTGGGGTGATAGGCCTAATTATAATCAAGATGATTTTTTATTTTCTAAAAATAGGCTTTCCTTACCATATTTTTGTGTTTAAAAATATATATATATATAAAATATAAAGTTATAATTAATTATAACTTTATATTTTTAATTAATTTATAATTAACTAATTAATATGTATAAAAAAATATAAAGTTCTCTTAAAAAAAGAGAAGTTACACACTTTTACAGTGATGCGAGTAAGGCAGCCAGTTGTACTGTAGGCCTAATTATTAAAATAAATAAATTATTTTGTTTTGTGTACATGGGGCAACCTAACTTATTTGTACTATCCTAAATAATTAAAATACTGTAAAAATGTTTAAGACTAATTGTAGTAAATGCTTGTAAAATATGTGTATGACACAAATCCATTAAATTAAAACTAACTACGAACTAAGTATTGCCTAAATATAAGAAAATTGAGTTTTTATTTAGGTTTTCTTTTATTACAAATGATTTTAGTTGTTTTTAATACCATTACAAAGTGGGATCAATTTTTTTTTTAATGTGACAATCCCTAATGCAAATTTTTAAATTTCTTCTTCGAATAGACACTTACGGGAGGTACGAGCGTACTCCTAGTTTAAACAAGAGCTATATAAGCAAAAACATTACAACATATCCATGGCAAACCCTATACCGGTTTTAACTGGTTTTATCTGGTTTTACCAGATTTTACTGGTAATATCTAGTTTTATCTAACACGTGTTTTACTGTGATAGGCCTATATGGAATGTAGGTCGCAGTTGTCACTAAAGTTATGCGATCAGTGTCGTTCTGTATATTTTTCTCGAATGTTAAAGCAAACATGATGCAACATGCTGTTTGTTTCATCAGACAGTATAGTAAGTTTTTACTTGATATACTTGGTTTCTATAGATTTTCTTTCAATACTTATCTAGTGGCACGGTAGTGTCACATTCCCAAGTACCACCGAACCAAACAGACGATAGTACCTCTATGTAAACGAAGCAGAATACAGCCAACTCGCACTTCTCAAAATCCTCCAAAAGTTCTAACTAATGCTGTTTTCGTTTTCCATTATTTTAGCTGAGTTAGTAAATATATAAATTATTAGATATTACCTTTAAAACCCTCATATAAGTAAGAAATATGTTTCCAAAATAAAACTAATAAATATGAGAAATACTGTTTTAGATTCACAACATACTTGTTTACCTTTGTGATCACTGCTCATGACTCCAACACAGGCTAAAAAAATTTGTAATATACCTAACTAACTATTATGAAATTTTGATCGTTGTGTCCTGTAAAAAGATCAAGTTTTCTTACTTTAAATATCACAAATATAGCAAATTCTGTATGAGTGTTTTAAAAAGAGTTGTTTTCTTAACGTAAAATGGAAAAGTAAAAAGTAAAAAAAGACGTTCATCTATAATTTTTATTCATTAGACGCAGCCAAATTTATTAAAAACTTGCCATTCATTTTATTGAATTATTATTTGAGTTGAATGCCACTGTATGTATGAATGGCACATTTTAACTGAATGATTTTTGAGAGTGAAATTGAAACACAAATTCAATGTTGTTACTGCAACTTTAAAAAGCTCCAGTTATTATAAACTTGTTGCATACTTGTTTCCCAAAATTTGTATTCCAGATCACTTAAAAATCAAAATTTTATGATTCATAAAAAAACAGATTAAACAGTGACACCTACGAGTATATCGAAGGGCAAATGTGTAGTTACATTCAAACTGTTTGAATGATCAAAATTAGTGAGTTATTAATATTAAAACTAGCATATTATTAAAATCTAACAATAAAAATAACAAAACTGCAAACACAGTTATTTTCTGCGACATTACACCTTAATATATCTAATGCTATGTGATTACTGCCTAGCAATAAACACCAAATTATCTAGTAATGATGCAAGTAACTATAATCTCCAGCTGTGTTGAGTGAGTCAGAAGAGGGGTTTAAGGAATTGAGCGATTATTTCGCCTGGCTAATCAAGTGACCATTACAGTAACTACGCGAAAAAGTTTCGTATTTTTAAACAACCATTCGAGGGCGATAAGTAATATACAATTTTTGGTGTATAACATTGTGACGCTGCTGCACCTCAGCACATTTGAGACCCAAGACCCAGGTAGAGGATGGTGGGGGAGGAGATTTTGCAGCGGAATATAGGCTTTTGAATTAATTTTGGTAATTAATTAATTTTGAATTTTGAATTGAGGACTAGTGGGCCCCTCTTAGAACGTCATGCAGTTCTTCACTGCTCCCATTTTGCACCTCATCAATCTGATAATAAACAGCACGGCTTTGGTGTTTACACTAAGTGTTTAAAAAATGTGGACGAGGTTTTTCAAATAGTGTTTTTATATATTTGTTAATTGAATCATAAGTCCTAGTATCATTTAACGAACCAAAAATTGGCAACTTATTAAGTGATTTTACAATTAAGTGATTAAATATGTGTAAACTAAGATCCAAGGTACATTTAAATTCCAAATTTAATTTATAAGAATACATACTTTTATATTAAAATGTTATATTGAAATCTTTTCTACTCGTACAATAAGAGGCTATTCTATATGGTTTTCGTAAATTTTTATATAAAGGAACACTGTAGTAAGATTGTAATGAAATTAGAATGGTCGGCACCGGTTCCATTCGAGTCCTCACATCTCTCTCGTTGCACGGTGCCGCCGATGTGAACCACAGTTGCTTACACACTGCGGTGGCGTGGGTATCCCACAAGTGCTACAAATGATTCATGTGTCGATTTATTCTATTTTGTAATTTAACTACTAACAACAATTAACACATTTCGTCGGTTACATTGTATTACCAATGAATAAAAAATATAACAAAAAGAACCCCTCTTATCGACGTAGTAGCGCACTCCACCATGGGTGCACCCACGAGACAGTAGTCTATTAGTCAGTTTAAATTATTTGGCTTCATTGCAGATGGTCACCAGCAAAGAATCTCTCTGGTCCACACACTACACTCACAAATCATACATACACTCTTTCTTCATACACTTCCATCGTCCGCTTACTTTATTAGTGCTCTTTTTGGATCCCGAGTAAACAAATTTGAAAATAATAGGATATTACGACGACGTTAATCACTTGTAAAGTATAACTTAGATTATTTTTGTAAATATCTATACATTAAAAGTCAAGCATGTTTCTTTTCCTCATTTTTTCTAAGCTTGTGCGTAACGTCGGAGAAATCCACGCATACCGTAAGAATGGTAGTGTCCTTTAGATGAGCAGAATCCCATTATAATTCACATTGGCCCCCATGGCTCCGCACTACAGTCTTTCTAAGTTTCAATGTTAATCTTATGGGAGAAGGATAGTTTTTTTTACCACCCTCAGGGCTTACCATCAGGACAGTCATAAACGTATCCATGTCAGGGTATTTCAATTTTTCTTTTCCGATTTGTTTATGAACACAACATATAGGATATGTTTGTTTACAAAAAATGAAACAGATAACAAGTGTTTGACAAAAGTTATGCCTGCTGTTGTGTATAAAACTGTCTAGGTACAGTGTAAAGACAACTGAGGCCATTTCATTGCATTCGCTCATGTATTTACATTATATATGTGTATAAATAAATTACACTGAGAAGTGAGAACGGATAGAGGGATATTATAGCGATATAGTTGGAAAAAACTTTATTTTGAATAATTGACAGGCCACTTCATTAGTTTTGCAAAACCATACGTGCAGATTGTATGATATACTTTATTGAACAAATAAAATCAGTGTTTAAAAGTATAACATAACATAAATTTTTAATTCAATAATAAAATCATAAATTTAATAACAACTTTTACATATCCTAATCATCAATCAAGTTCGCATTTATCGACACACTTTGAAACTGAATTATTTTAAAAATCTAATAAGTCGTTGCAAGCTTATTCAAATTGGTTGTACACATCCCCAAAAATGTGAAGTGATATAATAAAATCATATGTCCCAAGTATTTAATTCAGTAAGAATATTTAAGTTTTAGTTACGATATTGTTTCAGCGTATTTATAAATATACGAGTAAAAATATGTCTACCAATGTAACTATCACGTATCCTTTTACAAGACATTTCAAATCCCTGGCATGTTTCATCCCCATATTTCCCCTGGGTCTTCGCGTTGTCCCGTTCCTTTCATGATATCGATCTTCTTTGTTTCAAACAATCCCAATGCTTCTTGAATCTAATGATTCCTTTGATATTAAATACAAAGTAATTGATAATTTGCCAATTGTTTAAACATTTTGATTGATCACCAACGCCAATGGCAATTATGTGTCAATTATTTAGATTTATACAAATGATCTTCTATATTTTGGTAAATATTCATATATAGTATGTATAATAATAATTTTCTCCAAACTAAAGAAGCTTGAAAAAATATTACATTAATTATTTCAATATTTGTATTGTTAACATTGTCAATAGTTCAAAGAGTATATTTTAGAACAATAGAGAATTTTGTATATTTGGTTCACATCTGATAGGATGATGTTTTTAGTGTACAAATTTAGGTTCAGAACCAAATTCATTGCAAAAAAGATCCTCCAGGCGTAAGTATGTGATTAAGAATCTACTTAAACCTTTTCCCCACTACTTCATTGAAATAATCAAATTGCCATACCTGTAAACCGCACGCAAAAAGCTCATTTTCGCTCTTCATTCCATCCTCGCTCTAGAGCGGCGATGTTAATTCCCACATGCTAAATTAAATATCAATTTAATGTGAGCTTTTTTAAAACATAACCTAAATGTCTATTGTGTACCATAAAATATTTCATCTGTTGCAATTATGATGGTAGGAAAAATTTTGTATGTATTGCGAGCACAAATAGTCATTGCCGCCGTTTGGCCGCACTAGCTCGTCCTTAACAAGAAAGTTTTTTTTTGCACTGGATATTTTAGGGCACTGTCTGTAACTGATATTACTATAGAGAATATTACTGTTTGAGTATACCGAGCAAACGCAGGGCCCTCAGGTACATATACAAAAACATAGCATTGTATTGTAGAGATAGTCAAGTTTGATAATTTTTTACAATTAGTAAGGGGTATTAGTTGGACTTTAAATGTAAAACAACCCTTTACCATAGTGTAGAAGAGGTTAGAGAAATTATTTTGAGCATATTAAACTTATGTTAATGCACAGTTGTAAGCTTTGGGTATAACTAATAATCACAATACTGCATTGGCAGTTTGTACTTTTTTTAGAACTAAACCTAACATTTTTAGGAATGACATGTGATAGTGCAATTAAATTGCTCGATTTCGAGCAACCAATATTCTAGTTATATTTTAATAACCTACAGTATAATTTTAATCAACTAGCACTTTTAAATAAAATAAATTTTGAAATATTAATCACTAGACGAAGTGAAGAGGCCTTTTTAATCCACGGTTTAAGTTTTATCGTTTCCGTTATATACGGATTTTGAGGAAATTTAAATATTATAAAAATAATTCTATTATCAGAGAAAATATATCCAATTGCTCACCCTTTAAAATGATGTATTATAGGCCAATGCAGTTTCCCTGACGACCTCTACTAGGGACGTCCCTAAAGGAGTTCTTAGGAAAAACTTCATTGGCCTACTTTATATAACATCATTTTAAAGGGCTTTGCGTTCTGAGATTTTTTCACAAACCTGACCACAAAGGGTCCAGTGGGTCTGGAATTATTGCATTTTTTGTTTTCAGCAATATAATTTTAATTCAAAGTTTGATCGAGTGCCATTTTTGACTCGGTCATCCTTTTCAGGTCGGGTTTGCAGCACTGTTCTCTATTCATAGAGACCTTTAATTTAATGCACATATTGACCTATGCTTACATTTAAGATTTTCTTCTGACTCCTTGTGGACCGTCCCCCTTGGAGGTCCAAGGACACTGAGTACTTTAGGAAGTATTCTTATTCACTCAAATTAAATTTTTAAGTTTTAGTTTTGTTGCTTAAACAAACAAAAAAAGTGTTTCCAGGCGTATAAATATCAATACAGTTACAACTACAAATGCTTTTTGTTTAGTTTGTGCGTGTTTGGTTCATTATCACTTTAAAGTTTTTAAATAATTATAAAACCGTATTAGTGTGAAAGGTGAATTCAGTTTTTTTTTTTTTTTTTTTTTTTTTTTTACGTAAAAGAGTTGAGATATTAATAAACCTAACTTAAAGGAATGTAATGTAAGTTTGTACTTAGTAGATTGAAAGGCAACTTTATATTTATTACTTCCGTCATGCAAGGGATTTACATAATACATGGCTGAGGGTAACGAATTAAGTCTTTTTGCGAAATGTTTCATAAATATTTTTAGGTAAATATGTAACGATGGTCAAGTAAGTTCATGAATTTGTATAATTTTAACTGTAATTCGATAACTAGTTAACTATTAATACATTAATACCTTTCATAATATTTAATTGAAGCCCATGATAAGAAAAATGTTGACTTGTATTGATATTTTCAGTCAAAATTACTACCGAAACTGAGGTTACTGACATTGCATGCACATTTTTGAAACGAGAAAAATAGTGATAATTATCTTTTAAGTTACACTTCCAAGTTTCGAAAAACAGCTTTAGGCTATAGTTAAAAGCTATATTTTCGCCGTAAATCATTATGATTGACTTACCTAATTATATCATAAAAATTATTTAGTTTAGTTTACTAACTTAACACCTAGTTTAGCTTACTCACAAATGGGCAAATAAACTTGTTTCTGTTATTAAAAACAACCAGCTAATTTTCTGACATGCCTCATCTGATTGTGTATACTGACCTCGACTCAGCTGATACGTTTTCTACTTCGTGCGATTAATATTTAATTCATTCGAAACAAATTTTCATAAAACCTGTTTTTGGAGAAGCGTCACCTAATACTTTTGGGATTATTGAATAGCAGGAATATTTTTAACTTATTACTTTTCTATTAAAGAACTTGGAATATAATTTAATTTTCATACAAACCTTTGTTGTCTTCCAAAGAACTGTAACTGGGTTTTGGACAAGCAAAAATGGCATTATATTTGCCGTAGTGGAACGATTGCTTTGGCTTTACTTAGGCCTACATAATAACCTAAAGTTATTGAGCCACAAATTAAAATTAAACTGATAATCTTTTCGATGTTAGTAATACAAGAAACTTGTCGTTCAGATGATTCTGTGCAAAATTGAATAGTGTTAACTTCATTAGACTACAAAATTATAATTGTTGATGAAACAAAGAAAATTGGGTTATCAAGGATATCAAGATACAAGTTTTATGGAAAGAACAGTACGTATAATTCACCAGGGAAATACTTTGTTGACAGAACCTCAGGATTCTGGATGTCATGTCAAAGAAAACGCAATTGTAATTTAGTTGCATATATTGTTTTCAACCAAAAAATTGTAGAAATGACATTTAAACATTTTGTATGCCTTGGTAATTTGTCTACTAAAAATTAATGCAATATAGATTTCGGACTTACGTTTAAATTAGCTTCAAAAATGTATGTTTAAGGCGATTTCTCATTATCAATGTTATCTCAGTCATATCTCAGTCATATTTTCAGCCATGAAATCATGCAAAGAAGAAAAAGAATATACTCAGACTTCACCTGCAATTTGATTTTAAAGCGTGGTAAAGATGCAATGAAAAATAATAAATCGTTAAATATTTTAAATTATAACAGTGATGTAAAGCATTAATATTTACCTAAAATTAATAACATACTAATCATACTTGGTGAAAGTTAATTACAAGTTATTCATGATAAACCCCAAATAGGGAGCTAAAGTTAGTTAAATGAAAATAACATTAGAAGAGAGATTGAAAAGAACATGGGTCACAGTCAGACGCCACTTGTATTTGTTTCGTCACTCTTTGTTTACTAATAGCACCTGTAGCATAAGCCGTTCTGTCAGCAGTGTACGTAGGTCTTTATTTACATTTCGCTTGGGTAGGCCTAAAACCTAAAACCTCCTAAACCTAAGTATAAAAATTTTCACTAGGCCTAAATTCTGTTTTGTTTTTTGTGTTCTATAAAAATTATATAGCCTACCTTGTGTTTTTTGTATGTTGATGTGACTGATTCAGCGTAGCGGAGCAAGGGATCATATGAAGGTAAAGTTAAATTATATACGGTCCTATTGTTATAGACCTAAATGTTATTCGTGTAGTTGGAGGAAAAATGTTGTGTGCATCAAGAGACTAGACTACCTTTTCTCCCTCAGGGAAATTTTCCCCCTCGGCTTCACCTTCGGGAGATAACAGTTTCCCTTCAGGGAAAAAAAGTTGTACTTTAGTCCCAAGAATCACAAATAACCATTTCATTTAGAATCAAATACCTATTCATTCTGGTTTGAATCTAAAATTTTGGAATGCAATTCAACATATATCGAATCACTATAAATTAGGATGACCAGTTAAAAGCTAAAGATGTTAAATGAAACTTTAAAACGAGTACTGTAGCACCAGTGGTCACGCGACAGAGATATTCCGTCACCGTCAGGAAGTGAAAGCCACCCAAACGTGAGGGAGCGTCGCGCCAGGGAGTCAAGTACCTAGTTTATGGCACGAGCCTTGGAGAAATCCTACAAGCACGGACCTGATGATGAGGGGTGGGGAGGGGGCTGCGAGGAATGGGAGGAACCTGACGCGACGCGACGTGCCGGGCTGGGCTCAAACGGGATTACAATTTATCACTGGTGCAGTTGTATGCACGAAAAAACTTAAAGTTCAGTTTCCTATAAGTAAAATGAAATAACTAAAAGTAATATTTATTTATTAGTTTGTTTTCAAACAAATTAATCAGCTAAACAGTACAGACTAAAGCTACCTTTTAAACCAAAGGTGTGAAATCCAGATAGTGTACTTTCAAATTTTTACACTTCACTATGTTGCTCGTGGTTATCACCTCCATCCCTCTCAAAATCTAGCCTAATTTGGTGCAATGATTGGAGCGTAATTGAACCACACAAAAAAATAATATATGAAAAACTTTTAAATTTACACATAATTTTATTATGATGGTACAATAATGATAGTAAAATGATGAAATGCTGGAATAATTTTTCTAAATGCAAGTACTGAATGTTCCCTAATGCTGGTTCCATATTGATGGTCTTCATCGCATTCTTATCCCTGCACATTACACTGAGAACATTATAAATCTTCAGAACTTTAAACTTTCATTATTTCATTCTTACCTGAACCTTCTATATATAACATAAAATCCACTGTGTTCATTTATGTTTTGCAAAAATAAGGAATCGTTATATTAAAATGTTACTGCGGCCATAGTAAAAAATGCAAATTAATACCATATGACAGTTGAGATAAGTAGTTTAATGTAGGATTCCCGTCGATTTTATCGTAAGTTTTAACTTCATAAATCTTTCTCACGCCACTCTGGCCAATGTATAGAATTAAATGTTGAAACTGGATTGCTTGATTTAGAATTAAATTATTTTAAAGTCCCAATAGAAAACTTAATTTTTTTCCATGAATACAAATTAAAAATAATTTGAAGTTTTTCAATAAAAATTCGTTTTAAGGGTGATATTCATTTTGTTCTGGTTCAAATTTTTCTCAAACTGGCAATAAAAAAGATTTCATAGAATGTATGAATTAGTCTCATGAAGACTTCCCAAGACCTCTTAATGTAATATATTAAAAAGTAAGTGCATTTATTGCCTATTAGGATTGTTCACACACATATGTAAATTACACGGATATATGTGTTCGGCTATCAAAACTGTCATGAAAACATATTACGAATCAAGTTATTACCACTGTGACCCATTTTTCCTGAAAAATTGTATATTTTTTTACGATTTCTTTCCCTTTGATTACTTAGCTGTACCTAAATAAGACTTTAATTTTCATTTTGGAAGCTTATGTGGTGATTTTTAGTTTTACTACCCACTAATTGTATACATTTTACTTTGTTCCAGAAAAATTCAAACAAATTGGATTAAACAATCGTAAAAGACAATATTTTTGAATGATTGTTTTGTTATTGTTATCATAGTGAGTCTCGGTTTTCTATCACTACCTATGTTCATTGTGTAGTGTATGAAAAGTTTGTTCATGCAAGGTTTCTCTGATATTATGTATAAAATTAATTCAAAACAACTTTAAATAATACAATAATTCATCAATTTTAAAATGTTAAGGTAAATTTTTTTGGTCTATGTAAATGCAAAGCCTAAGTGCAGTGTTTTTACTATATAAAATTTTGTTTTCATCGTTCCCTTCTGTAATAGATTTTTATTAAAAAAAGCTAATGGTGAAGAAAGTGGCCATTTTATGGAAACATGGTAAGATAAACTGGCTGATATTTCCTTGCAGAAATCTTTTATTTCGCATCTTTACAAAAGATAATTTTTTGTTAATCCAGTTTCAACATTTTGTTTGATATGAAAACACTACTATTATAATTATAGCATGTTTTATGCAACAATACATCAACATTCCTTAACATAAAACTATTGGTTTTAGTTAAATAAAAAAAAACATATTGTTTGCATTTCAGATAAATTTATTTAAAGTTTTGTAATGTTATTTATATCTATTTGTATTGTCAATCAGTTTTCGGCTATAAGTTTTTCAAATCTAGTACAAAATATATCTTGCCCCCCTGATATTTCTCTTTCAAGACTAGTAACTAATTATAATTCGTCACACTCATCAAAAACGCCTCTTGTGGATGTAACCGTCGAGGGGATAGAGTAGCTCTTTATTGCCTTCGAGTAGTAAAAAAAATATTTTTTGGTCAAGACAATCAGATTTATTTATACATTTTTTATTTCGTATTTTCAAATGTTATATTAACAATACAGTCAATTGCAGCAGTATCAATCACCTAATTTTTAAAGTACTAGTAATAATATGTATTTCTCAATTTTTTTTTGTGGTAAAAAGTTGGAACACATCATTGTTTCTTTAATTAGTTATCTAAATAATCTATCTATACTTATTTAATACGCTAAGGGTTTTTTTTGTCTTGAGAGCTCTTCCTACAATTTTCAACCGATTTTCAAGTTTTTGGTGTCGTTGGATAGGGCTTGGTCTGTAGTTGTTTCCGCCAAAAACTGATGAGAATCGGACTGAAAATAAAGGCGCTATCCACCATTGAAATCTCAAAATTTCCCATCTAAATAACATTGGGATTGAATAAAGCATTTTAAACATCTGTTGATAATCAGCTGTAAATACGTGTAGTTTTGGTCATTGAAGAGATTGTCATTATTGGATTGGTCGGATGTCATTGATTTAGAGCTAAAAGTAACATTTGTATTGTATCAAAATAAATTCTTCGATTTCGAGCAACGCTTAAACTAATTTGTATTAATAACACATTAGGATTTTTTATATGAGCTTTTCTTATATCGGCAAGTTTAATAATTAGATATAAAGGATTTCATGAAATATCCGGGATTATTTATTATTTGTATTATGAGCAGTGAATAAACATTTTTATATAAATAGTAGTATTTATTATTTATAGAAAATTGTTATATTTATCTCATTAAGTCCTAATATTGTTATAATAAGCACCTTATATATAATAAATAATGCATGTTTTGATAAATTGTTATTTAAGTTATATCTTAAGCTGATTTAAAGTTCGTGATATGTAAAAATATGCAAATATTAAAACACAATTTCATAACACATACTTAACATAATTAACATTCAAACTTCCATTTTTTCAATATTACATTATAAAAAACTTCAAATTAAAAACTGTACTCAATAACTATTTAAAACTTCAAGTGTGATCGTATGCTTGAATACATAATTATCATGTCAACAACCAGGGGGTGGGCAGCTCGTCTCCCGTCGTTATCAATCAGTGCCAACTGATACGTTGATTTATAGTTCGAAGTAATCGTTGGAGGGGGTCGAAATCAATATACCACTGAACATGTAAATGTTCTTGCAGCTTGAATACCAGCAATATTAATAAAAATAGTAAATGCAGTGTTTTTTTATCAAAACAAAAGAAAATTATACAGTTTTTTATGGATTAGAAAGTTTTCAAAAGGTATTTGACTTAAATAAATATTTATTTATCGTACAATTTTTGTGGGAAATAAATTATCATTGTTATATGAATTGAGATAACATTAAATGAAAATAATCTTTAATATTTAATGAAACAAGTAACACTTGTTTTATTAAATATTAAAATGTAATAAGTATTAGTAATAAGTATTAAGTAATAAGTATTAAGTAATAAGTATATTAAATGTAATAAGTATTTGAAGGCGAAATGTGTTGTATTTATTACTTCTTTTTACCACGATATTTTAATGTATGATACTTTATTAATGATATCCTTATGTTTAATTATAATGCAACTAATTTTATAGATTAAGTATGTGTTTTAAAAAATTATTGTTTTGTAATGTCTTGTCATAATATCAACAAATGTAAAAAGAAATTAAATAAAAATAACACTGAATAATAATTATTAACTAATACAACCATAAGCTTCCACACCTTAAACCTTTAGTTTCGCCTTTGAATTTAACTAAAGGATTATTAAAAGTTCGTAGTTCAAATTTCAATTTACTGTCCAATCGACGAGTTTGGCATCCATCGACGGGAATAATCCACACCGTCACGGCTGACGAGGATTTACATCAACAGCTGATATGCAGTGTGTAATCGCCTACCCATGATTAGGTTTTACCGCAAACACCATTTGTAACGGTTAAATTTATGTACTTGCACAGGCCCGCTAATGCATAAATGCTTCTTTTACATTTATTGTCAGTTTTTACGTATAGGTAAAGTATTTCATAGTGGACCTTTCAAATAGAAATTATGAGGAGCTAATTAGGATGTTTATGTCTATTTCTATCTCGTAATAAATTGAATTTCAAAAAGTTGAACGTAGTTATTTCACTTAATCCCATTTAAATAATTGTAATCGCCAGTGTAGTGTGAAGTTTTAAAACTGGTCATTATTATTTATAGCACGTTATAGTAACTGCATTGATAAAACCACATATTCACTCGGGTGAAATTTTGAGAGCTGCCATATTTTTTCACCAATTCTCATATTGTGATTTTTAACTCCATAAGACAAACGTTAAAATTTTTATAATTTTAAGATTATACACTAATTATATTTTTAATTGAGTAGAGTCCCGAATAATTACTATGTTTATCTGAAAAATTAGATATTTGCAAAGTTAGGAGAAATGTTTAGACAAACATATAGTAATTGGACCAAATTTAAATATTCATGTATTTATAATAAAGTACATCTTCATTAATAAGGGAATACTTTCTATAGCCTTGAGGTATTTCAAACAATGTTTAAAAACAGAATCATGAGATTTAGTTACTGTTGATGGACCTTCAACATTTACCAGAAAAATTTTATCAAACTATAAATGTAAAGCCAAGTATGGGGTTTCATTTTCTATGTAGTCTCAACGAAGTTTTATCTTGGCTCCACATGAACACATGATCGACCGTTTATGTTTAATAACAGAGCCGACAATAGACAAGTATCAGGCGTACAGCCACATATTGTCTGTCAAGATCTGTTGATAACAAAACTGTTAAGGGACCAGGATATCCCAGGCTTTGCAGTCAGCGTATTGTCTTGGCGATAAATCTGACACCTTGTAAACTCTACGATATTGTCTGGAGTGACGGTACTTGTATGCTTTAACCGACTGAAATCTGCATATTAAAAATAGCTGAAATTTGTCGAAACTAAAAATTCTGGAATACTATTATTTGTATTACATTAAATTATTAATGATTTCATCCTTCAAAAAATTATCATAGTTGAACAGATTTCTTTAGAATTTAATTTTAGGACTTGTTAAATGTGTCAAATAAAAACAAACAAATACCAATAACAAGAAACAAACTCTCTTTCATTATGTTATTAACTACGTGTTTATCACAAATACATGAAATAATACAGTTTAAAGTTTCTTTTTGTGTTTCATATTCCATAATTCTTCATTTGAATGCAATTTAGGTTGCTTTGTCTGAAATAGTAACACTATAAAATAAATGGATCATGCAAAGTAATGTAAAAAATATAAATAAATATAAACAATAAAAAATATACACTTTAGGTTGCATTTCCCATTTTCACTTCTTTTAGACCATCTTAACAATAAATCAAATGTATGAATTAAAATATAAAAGTACAATAAAAATATAACAAATAATATTGTAACACATAATGTTAATAACATAAATATACTTAGTATGTGTAAATAATACAACATTTCTTTGAAAAATTATAATATCAATTAAAAGTTGTAGTTAACTTTGATTAAATCATTTACTTATTCCTTGGTTGTAAATTTTAACCTGCCTAAATAGAGATAGGATTTAAAACGTTTTAACAGACTTTGTGAAAGGTTTAAATAGCAATAAAGTTTGTTCACATAAAAAATATGTTTAAAATCAAGTTTGTTTAAATAAAAAAAATATTATTGTTTTGTACATAAAATAAGGCGTTTCATCCTTAAGTGTATAATAATTTAATAAAATTTATAGTTTATTAAATGTTTTCTTAAAGTACTAATATACGGAAGATTTCAATTCTGTATTGGGTTATCGCTTTTTTTAGATAGCATAATAGCAATATAAGAATGGCTCCACCAAAAAGCGTTCTATGCGACAAAAATACAAATTTCGAGATTTTTAGTGAAAAAGGTTCTAACAGACCTCCCCAACATCGTGGGATATTTTGCGTTGGAAATATTTGTATTGGCACCCCTGATTTTAGCTGTCCATTCCGGCACCAATTTCGGGAGTTCGCGAGGTTGTTGGCGAATAAGGTTCTAACAGCCGCGATACTGATCCTCCGCCGGCTGTGCCGCTGTCACCCGGCGACATAAATCGTCTTAATTTTGGAAAAAAAAGGAAGTTAAATGTCAGGAAACGGAAAGATAAGAATAGAAAGGAAAGGTGAAATGCCAAATTGCCATATATATCTAAATCCAAGAAGCCAATACCAGGATAACTGCCACCAGGAGTGGTAAGTGGAATAACGTTCTAAGTGCTAAGGCCTGATGCTTGTTGATTCCTACTCTTTAAGTTTAAAATTGTCATCTTTTTATAATATTGTTTTCTAATAACTTTCAAAATTGATTTTTTTTCTAACAAAAATATTTTTAGGGCTTAACTATTTTTATTATTATTATATAACAAGTTGAACAATAATATAGTACGTTAAGAAAACGTTTTAAGAAGTATTAACGTTTTGTGTAATACTTTAATGTTATTTTTTTATAATATTATTCTAATAAAAGTGTTTTATAGTTCAATTCATCATTGAATTCATGTTGGTACTCCTACATTCCATGATGATTTTTAGCGGCAGAGGCTAAGTCCGGGAAAAAACGTTTCAAATGACAGGCGATTGGAACGTTTTACCCCCTAAAAATACATAAAAATAGTTAAAAATCTGATTGTGGTGTGTAAAAGTATTGTATAATACTACTATACGAGGTTATATATGTAGTTTTAAAAGATTATTGGCAAAAAATAATTCTAACCTAAAAATTATGTAAAATTTTAGAAATCAATCTTCTTTCCGCTTTTTCTCAAAAGTAGGTTTTTGTCGCATAGAACGTTTTTCGGCGGAGCCATTCTTATTATTATTAAAAATTTTCTGAACTGAAACATATTATTTATAAAAACAACAAAATACAAAACCAAAAATGGTTTACTTACACACGACATTTTTATTTTAACGAGTGTGAAGTCAGATAGTTCCAGGTCAGTCCTAGTTCAATCTCTTAAAGCCCGCTGTCCCCAACACATGGAATATAAACATTCAAAACGAGTGGTCCCGCTCCATTTCTTCAGCAAGTGTATTGAAGGGAGGGCTTTGAAATAAGCAAGCAAACCAGAATATATTTTTACTTTTATTTGTTGTTGGTAAAAAACCGGTTATGTGTTGCTTTAAACACTTAGACAAAAAAAAAAAAAACATTAATTAGTTTTTATTCTACTTATGCAAATAATAAGTAAGCTGTACCCTTTCCTATGTAATATTTTGAATATTTGTTGAAAGGTGTTTGAAAAAAAAATGTAAGTTTTTACACCAATGCGACTTTTAAATGTAATCTTGGGGAACGGTCAAATCCAACTGTATTGTTACTACCTTAAGTCGACCTGTTGTTGGATACTCGTAGCATAATTAATTAGGAATGCAATGACAAATGATAAGGGACCGTCCATAAATTACGTCTTCGCTTTTTGGCCGTTTTTGGAACCCCCCCCCCCCCCCGAAAATAATCATCCTACCATCCTAATTTGTCCCCCCTCAGAAAATGATGTCATTTTTAACAAACCTCTGTTTTAAGTAAAAATAAGGTGTTTTTGTCAAAGGTGCACTAAAATAAACTATAAAACAACGCCTAAAAATAGTCTAATGTATTTTCTCAGATAATCATTTTATAATAGTTGAATTGTGTACGAATTTATTATTGTTTTAATGTCAAAAGTTTATATAAAATATCATTTTTTAAATGACGTCATATCAAAGCCGACCCCACCTCACACATCACCCTACCATAATTTTCAATCTGGACCCCCCCCATTTTCAGATGACGTAATTTATGGACCCGAAACTAACTGGATCCAAAAATGCACACTAAAAAGCTACTATCTTTTCTCAGGATCTAATAACCAAATAAAAGGGGAAGCACGATAATAGCTTAACTACCGAGTCAGAATTATATGTAATAGTTTTAAAAGCATAATAATAAAGGGAGTTTTTTTCCTAAGACTACGAGTACAGGTAGCTTGGACTAAAACACTGATAAAAGACGAAACATTTACCGTCGTGAGTTGTGGCACGATTATTTTATTTTAATGCACCTGAGTAGTGGAAAAGTAAGGCTGCTGAGCCAGTTCAAGGTCACCCGAGCGATGACGTCATCGAGGTCAATGACCTCATCGATGATGCAATCGATGACGTCATCACCCATGACGTCACAGAAATGACGTGCTGAGGACGTCATCACCCCTTACGTCACCAAGATGACGTCATCGATGTCACAAAGGTCAAGGTCATGCTGAAACCTAAAATTTTTTGGCACTTTTGCTGTTTCTCGCACTACGCTCCGAGTTTCAGTCAGGTTACCGTGACCTTGACGACTTGGAGCGAATTTGCGATGAGAAACAGCAAAAGTGCTGAGGAAAATTGAAGTTTGCAACGTGACTCTGCCTAAACCGTCATGTGACACCGCTCGGGTGACCTTGAACTGTTCCAGCTGCCTTACTTTAACCATTACTGCAACCGCGATGTGCTCCCTACGACAGACACCGAGCGACTGACTGTCCGGCCCCGCGCACTCTAGGTATATGGGAAGTGGTGGGGGAAATTGTGATGAGCTTGGGAAACTTGAAAATGTCGACCCGGGTAGTGCCGTTTTGTACACTACCTCTTATTGTACCAAGAGTCAATATTTATATGTTTTAGTTCAAGTTCATCACACTTTAACTCTGGGACGACATCGACTTGTAGTACTTCTATGTTTTGACTCAAGGTCATCGCACTTTAACATGTACATTTAAGGTAGCACCAAAACGGTGCTACCCGGTTCGACATTTTCAAGTTTCCCAAGGTCATCGCAATTCCCCCCACCACTTCCCATATACCTAGAGTGCGCGGGGCCGGACAGTCAGTCGCTCGGTGTCTGTCGTAGGGTGCACATCGCGGTTGCAGTAATGGTTAAAGTAAGGCAGCTGGAACAGTTCAAGGTCACCCGAGCAGTGTCACATGACGGTTTAGGCAGAGTCACGTTGCAAACTTCAAGTTTCCTCAACACTTTTGCTGTTTCTCATCGCAAATTCACTCCAAGTCGTCAAGGTCACGGTAACCTGACTGAAACTCGGAGCATAGTGCGAGAAACAGCAAAAGTACCAAAAAATTTTAGGTTTCAGCGTGACCTTGACCTTTGTGACATCGATGACGTCATCTTGGTGACGTAAGGGGTTATGACGTCATCAGCACGTCATTTCTGTGACGTCATGGAAGTTACGTCATTGGTTATGACGTCATCGATTGCGTCATCGATGACGTCATCGGTGAGGTTATTGACCTCGATGATGTCATCGCTCGGGTGACCTTGAACTGGCTCAGCAGCTTTACTTTTCCACTACTCGCCTGTTAAAACATCTTAACTTTTAAAAGCTGCTTCAAAATGCTCGGATACATCACAAGATTATTGATGTTAACTTTATAGGAAATATGAATTCTAAAAGGGAATCCTTTTTCACACTTATCCCTAACAAAAACTCCTATTTTACAGATGAAATCTCATTCATCATTACTATACATTTTTAGTTCAATGAGGTGAAAATGGAAAATCCATATTTTTGCAAAACATTTGTACATTGTAAATTTCTTACCAAGTCAATTTTAATCTTTTAAAATTATCAATAATTCTTTAGTAAAAAGCAAAAATTAATTAAATAATAATAATAACAATATAATTATTATTACTGTACTTTTTGTTATCAAAATATAATTTTAAATATCTAACTAAATATTTGAAAAGTGTAAATATTGCTTTGATCGTAATTAAAATACAAACTGAACCCCATTACAATTAGTTGTTAAATGTTTTGTAAAATCTAATTGTAAAAGGGGTTCAGTTTGTATTTGATATAACTATTGCCATTATGAATTGTATTCTGTAAATTGTAGCTTTCTGATTCTACTTAAGAAATTGTAATGCAAGAAGTTTTGCACAGATTTGTCCTGGTTATATTTTTTATAGCTTACGAACAATTATTGAATATGAAAAGTGCATAAGCAGTAATAACAAAAGGTTTACAAAAGCTTAAAAAAGCCAATGCGGTTTAACTATCTTAATTATTAATGATTACATAACTAGCCTAAATACGAATGGAAGTTGTGTTTTTACTTGCATTTTTCAAACCTTTTATTCATCATTTCAGAGTACACAAGTGAATTGAGATTTTTAAAATTAAATATTGAATGTACAAAATCAGAATATAAATTACCAGAAACTCTAAGTGGTTATCCATTTTTTATTATATTACTGTTGAATAGTTTCATAATTTTTAATGATATCACTTACGTTATGGATTAAACATGACCAGCAAAATGTTATACAGTAAACGTTGGTTGTTGTAACAGCACCGTTATCACCCAATATTAACATGAGCAACCTTTCAATATTTAGATGAGCAACAATATTTATGACTGCTGGTGATGCAATATTTGTTTAAGCTTTTAATGTTTGCTTACCTCACAGCAGAAAACAGACCAGAAGTGAATTTCAATAGTAAATTTGTACATAAATCATGTTTGAGGTATGATACAAATATTTTATTTTGCGAGAGATCTTTTATTTCAATCTACTTGATTTGATGTTGGAAGAAATCCAAAACAAATTTGACGGACGGACATGACAGTATAAAACTCCGCCTTTTCAATCCCAGTCTTCGTGGACTGTCCATCAATCAACCACTCAGCTTTCGCTTTCGTCGTTTAAGTGACTAGTGAACTTGTTGACTTTTGTGATAGTAAAAATATATTAAACCAACTATATTTGCCTCTTTTTAGTTCAGAAGAGTGCTAATAGAAGTAAAGCATAAGTTCATCTTGCTAGTGATATTTTAATGTATTGGTACTTAAACAATTCTTGTAAAAACGGTCACCAATGTGTGTAGACTATTATTTACGCAATAGACAATAATTATTAACTTACATAAGAAAGTTATAGAAATGCATTTATAACAAATATATTTATTGTAATAAAAGATTTGAATGAAAACATAAAATGGGGATTGTCTGTGGTTTTTGCGCCAAGAATCATTTTCAACAAAGAGCAACGTGTGTTGTGTCTATTTATTTTTCATTGATGTGTTTTATTGCCTAAGACGAACTTGTAATGACTAATATTGCTGTAATACAGAATGTATCAATGATTGCGTTTTGGTCGTGGGAATTGTTTATCACGAACAGCATGTTCAGTATACTTTAACTTGATTTCATAATTTTCTTTCTTTCTGAAACTTTCAAGTCTATTTTCTAAGCCCTTTCTAGAACAATCAAATATAGGTAGGCTACTGTAATGGTTATGTTGCAGCATTATAAAATGGTTGACTCCTCAAATGAAGTGGTTGGATTTCTTTTGCTCTTACAAAGAAAAATAACAGCGATTTGAAACTATTAATTAAATCGCTTTCTAAAGTAAAAAACATAAAAAATGAATTATGAAATTAGTTTTTACAATCGTCTTAAGTCATGTGAATAAATAGAATATACAGAAATGTACTATTTTATTTTATTGTTTGTATATATATAAATTACATACTTAGATTTTTTTCAAAAGTAAATATGAAATATGAAAGTGGAGAATCAATATCTGCACTTGTAAGGGATTCCACTTTATAACTCCTCCTCCGGACCACCTGGGGAACGCTTAATTCAATCCCCACTTCAAACCATCTGCTATCCATAAAAACGAAATTTATATTTTGTTTGAATTGTAGGTGTAATTCATCAGTATAATATTCTTCGTATGCCTATAGCGTTTCATTAACATAAAAATGCCATGAATATTTTATAAACTTAACACTGTTTGTAGGTACAACGAATTTATTTTTACTTTTAAAATGAAAACTACCATCACAATTTTTATATTAAAACTTTTTTCATGCTTGGTAAAACGAAATAAGTAACTATTTTGGCTTTTTTGTCTGTTTATAATTTGGTGTATGAGGTAATTTCTAAGGATAGTACAAAAAAAGGTATTTACATTTTTTCGCATTAAATCGATAATTTAATGAGAACTGTCCACTTATGGTCAACTGTCTTTTAGTTGTTCTATTACTGTATACCAATTTACAAAAAATAGTATGGTAGGACGAATAAAAAATAAATAGTAAAAAATAATATAAAAAACAAGTATCTTTTAATTACTTTTTGTAATTATTTTATTCATGGACTTGCATTGTATAAAATGTTCTTACTTAATAAAGTAAAGATTATGCCACATATATGGGGAACTTTATTGTTAGGAAACTTGAAATTAAATTCTTCAGGGATGTCTGAGATAAAACGTGACGTAATTAAAGCAGAATCAACGATGTGCGGTCGTTGTGATGAGGATCACATTTGATGGTTTCCCATCCTGCTTGCTTAGGGAAAGCGCTTTATGAGAGAGAATACATATTACAATCACTGTAAAACAAACTGTCCATCGTCTTCGTTGTCTTAAAGGTTATGTTTAGTTATTGATCTATTACTATATTAGCTATCTACTAATCTATTAGTGGTACTGATCTATTAATAAAAAAGCCATGATTAAAGGAAAATAACCTTTCTTCGATGTAAAATTAATGTGAAATAATAATGTTTGCTAAACTTACTAATTTAAGTGACTACTTTTCTAAACATTTTCCACCGATGTGTGTAAGAATGAACCAAAACGATGGACCGCGATGACTCCATTCGTCAGAGTAAATGTTGTGTGCTTCGCCAGACCTAGATGTAGTTCCAAGGGAACTGTTACGGTTGAAATACATTACTAACATTAGGTTTAACAATTTTAGAACCTATTATAGTTGTCACTTTCCTTAAGGCCCCTATTATACACGGCGGCCAGCCGCGCAACTGGTCACTCCACCGGTGGAGTGACTGGTTACTCGCTGGTTTTCTGTGCCAGTCACCGGTGGAGTAACCAGGAGTGTATTGTAGAAATTTCCGCTGGAAACAGCCATCAGTAGCTACAATGGTGCTTTGTACAGAGGACGTGCTACTACTAGCTCTTATCAAGAAGAGAAGGCAAAGAGTTATTAGGTTTCGGAGGCATCCTATGCTGATGACCAGACATAGTAAAGGACTGTACTATACGTTATTTAACGATCTTTGTGCAAGTGGAAGTAAGTTTTTTAAATTATTTTCGAATGTCAAAACCTTCGTTTGATGAACTGCTGGGACACATCAAAGATGATATCACTGTGCCAGATACCCCTCTAAACAAAAGCATCCCTGCAGAAGAAAAATTGGCTCTCACATTGAGGTAAGTACAAGTTTTAAAGAGTCACCGGTTGCGTGGCCTTAGGGGACAGTATTAGCCCTGGCTAATACGCTCCGTATACTCCAATGCCCCGCGTGGGTCGCCGAGCAACCCGTGGTCACTGTGCTGGTTGCAGAGCTCGGTAACCAGTTGCCGATGGATTTTGGTCGCTGAGCTGGTCGCGCGGCCAGCTACCCTGGCTAATAGGCTCCATTTGATTACATGGACGGCAACCGACCAAACCACCGGTGGAGTGACCGGTTGCGCGGCTGGCCGCCGTGTATAATAGGGGCCTAATACTTAAAGACGGTTGTTGTTGAATAAGGACAAAGAAGGAGTTAACCATCCACCAATCGGTGAAATGGCATGAAAGAACATAAATGATGAATAAAGTGTTCTAGGATATTACAAAAAAAAAGAAAAAAAACTTACACCAGGAACTACAAAATATTATGAGAGGACAATATTATGAAATTTCACATAACAATTTTTTTTACTGAATACTGTTTTTAGCTACAAAGATAGCCAAATTTGAAATATGTAGTGTAGTTGGTTAGGTTAATTATGTGAAATATTTGAATAAAATACATCTTTGTAGCCATGTAACCATGTAGCCATTGGTCATTTTGTATTTGAAAACTAACAGACTAAAGTTTTCTCTTAGTTTTTGGAATACGCTACAATTAACAAAAATAACTTTTATTTGTTATTCCATTAATGATATTAATAATTCAGTATTATACTTGAAACTTTAAGAAATTCTCAACTTAGTGCCCATCACATATTCTAACAAACACTTTCAAGTAATGGGCGATATGACAATTATTAAAAAAGTGGAAGCAGCTGTGGAATTCATTTGATTTTGCATAGTTATATATTCTAAGGTTAAATCATATAAAATTTCACAAAATAACAGAACCTCTTTTGCCAAAGTATGAGTTTTTTACTAACATTTTATGAGTGATGTTACAGAACTAGGTATAAGGGTGGATTCGTAGAACTCCTAATTGAGTTCCCCATTTTCATAACTGAATTGGAACAAAGGCTAAACAAACGTAATGTAACTTATCGCAGTAAGTATTTGTTTACAAATGATTATGAAAATTATGTAAAATCAAGAGAATGTGCATTATTGAAATTTTACCAACACTCATGATGTCTGTTGAGATTGAAACAAATGACCTAAACCATAGCTCTGTCATTTGTGTACGTTTGCAAGAGTAAATTGAAATTGAACCTGGATCTGAGATATCCGCTGAGTCCTAATACCCTCGGCGAGATATATCCAATTACAATCAGGACTTATGCTGGCAGATACAACAGGCCAGGTACTGTCCCATCATTCATAGAATAGCATTGAATTATTATTAAACTAGCTGTTGCCCGTCACGGCTTCGCCCGTGATTAAATTTATTTTATAGTAATACAATCGTTTTGAAGAGCAACGAAATCTACTTCCTTGAGAATGACATTGGAACAATGAAGTAGTGTGAGTGGAGCTCTGAAGGAATTTCGCAAAACCTGTTCTTAGAGAGAAAAGGTTTCTTAAATAGAAAATGCCCTAACCTATGAGCAAATAGGGACGACCATGTCAAATTTCAACCCCGTAGGCTCTACAGTCATATTGAAGACATGTGGGTCGGAGCCCTAAAGAACATTAAACAGTACTTTTGCAAAACTGTTTCTTAGTGAACACGGTATTAGCAAACCGGAACCTTTACGTTAAATTTCAACCCTTAAGATCTATAGTAGATTTGAGAATTTGTGGGGAGGAGCCCTAAAAAAAATTTCCAAAATTGTTTCTTATTGATCACCTATGAACAAAAAGGAACGTCCATGTCAAATTTAAAACACGTTGGCCCTTGATTAATTTTGAAGTCAGGTGAGGTGAAGCCCTAAAGAACTAAAAAAACTATATTTACAAAACCATTTCGTAGTGAGCACCTGTTAGCAAAACGGAACATCCACGTTAAATTTATACCCCCTAGAATCCATGGTAATCTTGAGGTTCTATGGGGTGGAGCCCTAAACGAAATTTTTCAAAATTATTTCTTAGTAAGTAACTATGAGCAAATAGGAACGTCCGATTCAAATTTAAACCCCGGAGGCCCAACAGTAATTTTGAAGTCCTGTGGGGTGGAGCCCTAAAGAACTTGGGAAACTGTATTTGAAAAACTGTTTCTTAGTGAGCGAGCACCCGTGAGGCCGTGAGCAAAGAGAAACGTCCATGTTAAATATCGACCCCGGAGGCCCAAAAGTAATTTTGAAGTCCTGTGGGGCGGAGCCCTAAAGAACTTCGAAAACTGTGTTTGCAAAACCGTTTTCTTAGCACCCATGAGCAAAGAGAAACGTCCATGTCAAATAACGACCCCGGAGGCCCTAAAGTAATTCTGAAGTCCTGTGGGGCGGAGCCCTAAAAGCGATGTTTAAAGCACTTTTTTGAGCACCTAAGAAAAAAGAGATCACTCCAAATTTCAACCGTGCAGGTTTCCTAATTCGTATTTAAAATTGGTCATGCGGATAGCGTTATATTAAAATTTCGAAGGCCTGTGGGGTGGAGCCCTGAAGGAATTTTGTTAAATCATTTCTTAGTGAGCACCTAAGAGGCAAGACGAACCTGTGTTTAATGTTTCAAGTAAATACGTTTGGTAGTTCCTGAGATTTCATGATGAGTCAGTCAGTAATCACTCCCCGTCAGGTTTAGCTTGGTCGCTAAGCTCACTCGCCGCAACTATCCTCTAGTTTCTTATTACCAATCTCCCCTCAATAATTTGAATCAGAACAGCTGTTTACAAAATTAATATTCCTTAATGTTATCATATGTTCCAATACAAAAATGTTGCTTCCATAAGAATAATATGGTAACTTTGAAGACGTGTGGGGCGGAGCCCTGAAGGAATTTTCAAAAACCGTTTCTTAGTGGATGCTTACACCCTAAAAGGAACGTCCATACAAAATTTCAAGGTTCTAGGTCTAGTAGTTTAGGCTGTGAGTTGATACGTGAGTCAGTGGTATTTGACAAATATATAGTAGTAGATAGATAGATGTACCTTACACAGAGTAGATGATTTTTTTTTTTTATCTATGCTGGCTGAACATAAATATGCTCAGTAGACTTATGAAATTACTAAATTAGTCACAAGTTCTTCGTACGGTTGGTAATGTAGTTTATTAAGAAAAAAAATTAAATATTCTTTAAAAATGCTATCTGTCAGCTTATTTGAATTTTATCTAAATTCTCTAGTATAGTGCTAAACTGATATATTTTTTGCAGGTATATTTTTGATGAGATTAGTGCTTTAAATTTAGAATTTAACTCAAGTATATAAATATATATACATTCATTAATCTTATACTTCTTCTAATATTTATTTCTGTTGATTTTTGTTTTGTTATTCATTTTAAAATTTAAATCCGTCATATATGAAAAAGTTTTTAATATTAGGAAATAGCTTACAATTGCTAATAAACTCTATGGATGGTTAATAATTTTAGATACAGCAAAACTTCAAAGTGCAAAAGTTAATAAATCAGAAACAATAAGGGTCTAAATATCTCCACATTTGACATAACGATTCGTTAAACCTATCCAGTAAAAAAAAAACCTAATAGTGACATTCATCAAAATTTCTTAATTTCACTATTTTGTTTTGTCAACTTTCTATATTTTCATATTCGGTTGAATTACTTTTAGAAATTCTATACAAGTTAAAAACGAATGCAAAATTTCAAGCTTCTTCAAACGATATTTCAGTAGTTACTAACCAGAGTATTTGACATAATAATAGAAATTAAAAAATATTAAAATGGTTTTGAGGATTAAGAATTTGGGATATGACAAAATGTCGCTGAACCATTGTTTTAGGTTAGTAAAAAACAAACGATGTAAATAATCAAATATTTGCTATAGAAATTGGTTCCTCCTTAGCAGCCATAATTTAAAGGCGTAATATCTGCATTCATAAATATTGAGTATTTTATTTTTTAGAGTGTTAAATTTATTCAATAATTTTATGTTTATTAATTTTATTGACATACTTACCTTATAAGATACTACCTGTTGCCCGTCACGGCTTCCCCACTTGATTAAATTTATTTTATAGGTAATACATTTTTTAAGAGCAACGAAATATTCATACATAATAATGACATTAAAACCATGAAGTAGTGTGAGTGGAGCTCTGAAGGATTTTTTCCAAAACTTTTCTTAAAGAGAACCTATGAGCAAATAGTAACGACAAGTAAAATTTCAACCCTGTAGGCCCTACGGTCAATTTGAAGTCATGTGGAGTGGAGCCCTAAAGAACATAAAAAACTATTTTTGTAAAACTGTTTCTTAGTGAGCACCTATCAGCAAAACGACATAGTAGAAAGAAATATGAATGACAACAAAGTAGGATTCTTAAAATTTAAAATAACAAAAAATATAATGTTTGTAAACAGTGGACGGATAAATAATTAATTTTATCAGTATTATGAAAGACAGTACTTTCTATTGATCATCAACCAAAAATGTTTTAACTAAATGTTTTACTAATCAACAGCAGTTTTAAATAAATTTTAATTTACAATTTTTCAACAATAAAATTTGCACATTTTTTTATAATAAAATGATGTAATTGGCATTCATATTGTATTATTAATTATTTGACATGGCCAAGAAAAAATAACGTTCTGTTGCTTTTCACACTCTTTCTACTAAAACCTGTAAATCTGTTTAAATAATGTGTGATGAAAACCGATTTGTGAAATATAAAAAAAAGTTTTTGAAGCACAACAAAAAAGCCTTAGCCCATAACATTTTTGTATATTTTAGAACGTTATTCATAATTATCACAGAACATATATATTTCTATTTTCAAATAAATTCCACTTTATCTATAAAAGTACAAACTCAGATCATGAAACTATTTACAAAAGCCTGATCTCTGTCTGCCGATTAACGTTGAGTGGATGGTATTAAGCAGTAAATTTAATATTTAAACGTCCGACATGGCAGGTGCATGATAGGATTTGACAATCTCTCCATTATTTTGGATTTAAATATTCGTGGAACGGGTTTTAACTAATCTATATTCTATTTACTAAGCAGTGTATGGCGTCCACATTAAGTTGATTTATTTTTGATACAGAGTCCCCGATGCTACATTTCACCAGGCAAAGTATTTCAATTTTAAGAATTAAAATTGTATAGGAGAAAGTACATTTATTGTCACTTTTAACTTTATTGGCTAAAATTGAAGAAATTAACAAACCCAACAATGTAAATAAATCAAATTTATAATTAAAAACACTGAACTTATATAGATTTAAAATGTAACTATTCATTTTGTGCCACCCTGTAATGGTGAAAGACCGACATATACATTATTCAATTTATGTTCTATAAATAAGTTTTAGTGTTACTTAAAAGATCGCTTCGTTCGCCATTTTACACATTTTAAATTATATATAATTTGTCATTTAATACCCTCAACTTTTTTAAGCGAAACAAAACACTAAACAAATAACACAAAACGTGTAATCGTTATCTTTAACTTTATAAAATTCTAACTTCTTTGTTTCTTTATCTTTATAATTATATAATATTTTTATTGTTATTCCATGGAATATCTTATAATTTCTCTAATAACTTAGCTAAGCATATACTAAAAAATTCCAAACGTTTAACTGAACTCAAAATATATTTTTCCAAATACTATATTTGCAAAGTATACAAGAATGGGGTCACACATTTCATACTATTACAATCTAAAAAGAGTAAACAAAACCCAAAGTTAGGAGATAGAAGTAAATACGGGGTGTAAAAAAAGTCCGTCCCCCCTCTTTATTTTTTTTATTTGTTATGATAAGCAAATATCGTTTGGGGGGTGATAGTAACTTAACACAAAGAACTTTTTGACGTTATCAAACATTTTTAGTCGTGTTAGGGGGACTGCCCACCAGGAGTCATATGAAAATCCTAAAGGTAATCATAGGTTGATATGTACATCAAATTGAAGGTCTCACTTCGCAGAGTACAATGCTGCAAACTAGGCTTAACATGGATGACCCAGACGGAAATGGCAGGCGTTCAAAGTTTCCATTAAAATCATTTGCGTAAAATTTAAAAATCAATAACTTTCTTAATTCTCAACCTTTTGACGTCGGGTTGGTGGATAATTACTCTAAATGCAAAGACGTTTATAATAATGTATGATGTGACAAAAGCCAAATTATATTTCTGTAAGACTTCATTAGCGGACGTCCCATAGAGGACGTTTAAACTAAAACTTCTTTAGCCTCTATCACATCATACATCATTTTAAACGTCTTCCATTTGGACTAATTAATTAGCCACAAACCCGACGTCAAAAGGTTGAGAATTAAGAAAATTATTGCATTTTTCAGTTTTACCCATATGATTTTAATGGAAACTTTGAACGCCTACCATTTCCGTCTGGGTCATCCATTTTAAGTCTAGTTTGCAGCATTGTACTCTGCAAAGTGAGACATTTAATTTGATGTACATATCAACCTATACTTACATTTAAGATTTGCATCTGACTCCTGGTGGACCGTACCCCTAACACGACTAAAAATATTTGATAACGTCAAAATGTACTTTGTGTTAAGTTACTATCACCCCCCAAACGATATTTGTTTATCTTAAAAAATAAAAAATTAAAGAGGGGGGACGGGCTTATTTTACACCCTGTATATTAAATATTTAAGATTGCAAAAGGGACAAGTTTATTGGATAGAAAATAATAAATAAATAAACCCTTGTCAGTTTAAATGTTTTAAGTCCTTTGACCTCTAAAGAATGGATGCTTCGAAGAATTTCTAAAACCTAAAAAATTTTACTAATTAATTTTATTAATAATATTTTAGAGCTTGTATTGGAAAACGCATAAGAAGTTAAAATTAAGATATATTAAATATATGAAATATTCCTACCTTTATCAAAACTCGTGCTTTGCCTCGATCCATTGATTTTCTATAACATTTAGGCCCATTTAGTATATTTAAGTTGATTACATAAAAAATACATTACTAAGATGTATGAATGATAGTGTATGTAAGATAAACATGTAGAGTATTATAAAAAAATAATAATTATAAACTAATTTTAAATACATACTTATGTAAATCATTGGATTGATTATGCATCAAGAGACATGTCCTGGATGTAAATATTTCATGTAGGAATAATGTATTTCCAATAATTTCGGTTAATGGTTTTCTCCCAAAAGAGATAGGTATTTAAATAAATCTTTTGCTTAAAATGTAACCTATTGGATGTTTCGAATGGTATCTGATGACTCACATCGACTAAGTAAATTGAAAAACTTAAATATCTCATCCTATATAGAGATAAAAGAAATATCACGGTAGTTTACAATAGACATTACTGAAAATATGACAAGATTAAATATTCAAAACCTATCAAATGACGTGTAAAAATATTAGTGGAAGAAACCAAGTGTGTAATCTACTGCTGCAAAATTCAAGTCCCCATCTCTCATCCAAAGTAATTTTCACGCTTTAACCTTCCCCGGTGACTGCAACAAAAACTTCCTGCTACAAATTACGTTGACACACACTCATTCTTCTCCTTCCTTCCTTTGAATAATTAACAATAATTGTGTACGGATAATTATTGTGACATTTAACAATATCTGTAGCATGATTGTTGCTGTAAATTATACTGTTACAAAATATATTATTATTGTAGAATATTGTAACGGATCATTAATCCCTAAAAATGTTTTCTGTATTGCTTAGAGAAAATACAACAATAATTTGTAACGTTTATACCATTTATATTTTTTATACAATTTGACAGTTGAATTTGAAATTGAATGATGTTGTGATTATATTTTGTTATTGAACAATAATTACCTGTATTTTATTTTAGGTTTTTTGTTTATGTCATAAAGCATATGCAATAAACAACATAAAAGTGATCAATATAGAGGTAATACCCCTGGCTGAAATTAAAAAAAAAGAATAATTAAAGGTCGTTTGGAACATTTTATTAAAAAGTTCTAGTCGCGGTGATTAATTGTGTACTACACAATTATTCAGTAATTTGTCAGTAATGCAGTAACTAATATTTGGTTCGGTCGACCGCCTAGTCCAATTAAGCAACCGCTGGAAACCATGAACCCAAACCTCGGTGCACCTGAAATAGTTAATTATCTTACGTGTATGACCAGTTTAAAATTAAAATTCGTATTTTTGGCTTTTAATAGAAAAGTTAGTTTACCTGGGGTTTAGTTTAATATACATGCCCATGTTTATTCAGCTGAGTTTTGTTATTTGCATAACAGTTTTGTGGTTCTAAATGTACGAGGCACAATTTACATCTCGTAGGTACAATTTAACATGTCATCAATAAACTTGATAGTTTTCTACCTTAGAAATAAAAAGATGAATTATTTCATTTGCACAATCTCAACAAATACCCTAACCCCCTAGGAAATGCAATCTGCCAAATCTTATTAAACGTGTAACCGCTAGCTTCTTCTGACTAAACAAGTTAAGTTGCTTCTCAGCAAGTGGGCACCTAATGATCTCGTAGATTTACCTAAATAAAGGTAAATGTTTTCTGAAGCAGAAAATACAATATAAAAGTAATAGATTCTTTTAAATAAATTTTAGGAGAATCTTCTTCAATTTGTGACAGTTACACAGCATTTTTTCCTACCAATTACATTTTATCAAAATATTTTTTTCCTTCCGTAAAACATATATAAGAATGGATTAAAAGTATGTGTCAGTTTTTAATATCAATACAATGATTAGACTAAAAATAATTGGTAATTTTAGTAAAAAAAGTAAAATAAAATAAAAGTTTTCATAGTAATTGCAACTAAAGCCTACTTCATATGATGAATTAAATATTTTTTAAATTTTTTAATATAATTTTGTAGTATATAAGTGTTTATATATATATATATATATTACTTATTCGACAAGTGAAAACAGAGATAAAACAGTCGGATATTTGTTTTTAGTGACCAGTCGGTTCACCGAAGGCAATGAAGTGCTGTATTCCCTGTTAATGGAAACACGATGAATTTTTAAAAAGCGATACATACATATTTGAAAATCTCTTTGATGATAAAAAGAGAAATGCAGTCTACTTACGTGTGTGTTAATAGTAAATATTCCTTAAACATTTAGAAGTGTGTATATTTAATAGTTGATAAACAGAGGTATATATTTTGTTTAAATCAAATACCCTAGTTTAAAATTTTTGCATCATGGAAAGATTTTTATTGTGACAGCTAAATTGTAAACGTAAGATTTATTTCTGATTCCATTTTGGCCATCTCATCCTTTTTAGCTCTTCTTCAGAGGAGGGTATAAAACACATTTCAGCAAAACTATATTTAGTATTGGCGGTCAAAATTTCTTTTTCACTTTCCAGCCAGATTTTGGAATAATTTTACTACACAAACTGGGGACGGTTCAATGAAAGGTTTAATTTTATAATTAATGATGATCTTTCAGTGAAGAAGGCTGTGTTTTTATTTTTATTCATGAGGATACTCGCATTACAATGATGCAATAAATGTGTAAAGCGAGTATTGAAAAGTTCTGAAAACTACAATACCACATAACTCAACACACAAAGAGAGCACATGGCTTAGGCTGGCGAAAAAATCCCCCCCCCCCTCCTCTTGCGAGTCATGGTAGCCACCACTTGAAATGCAAAATTCCCTGTAAAATAAAGGCGGTAAGGCAAAAGGCCTGTAAAATAAGGTTTCCCATTAAAGGAGCCCGTCCAATATCGCATACTCTCCCCTACTTAAAAAATATATAGTTATATACCGAATCCATATAAAACAACCTGTTAATATTAGTTTCATAATTTTGAGTTCATATGTTAAAACGACTTATGTACCTTAAAATTATAACAATAAATCAAAGATAACCTTCTCTTGGCACATGAAATAACCTGTTGAGTCAGTGAGGACATAATTCAACAGAAAAACCAACGTCGTCTCTTCTTCTGGCTAACTATTCTCCTGCCCTCATTACTTTCAGGCGCATAAAACAATACTAAACTATTTATTCCAAACCATTTATTTACAAAACCATTCTTTCCAAATTATTATTTTTAAAATTTGTATTACACAATAGCTTTAACTATTCCTTGATGTTTTATGTATAGATTTCTTTACCGCAAAGAAAATGTTTTTCAAAAAAGTTCTTTGTTTACGTTTTCAGTCAAACTGAGTTACTTTCTTATGTCAATTGTATCACCTATCTTAGATCCATCAATTTAACCTGTCGTTTTAATATTTTTTCAGTTTATCCTTTAACAATTCTTTAAGCAAAAAATTATTGTATTACAAAATTATACGTAATTTTAAAACTATGGCATTCTATAAGGCTGGTCATGTAGCACTCTTATACCCATGTTGTAGAATTGACATTTGTTTAAAAAAAGGGTGTGTCAGAAGTGACCTATCCAGTAAGAAGTTTATTTTAAATATATTTATTTTTAAGTGCACTGCCTGTCCCCATTAGCATAACAGCATGTGTGGCGATCTAAGGACAGCAACGTACCGTTACGGTACTAGCCATTAGGTGTCCGCTCAGGTTTGCGGGTGTACTGTGGTCGCCCGGGATCGAACCTGGGACTATACTGCTTGCTTGTGATCCAGTGTTGTACCAATAAACTTGTTTGCGCTTGATTTTTGTCTCCTCATAGTCCCGACTACTCAAAAGCCAATAGCACAGCAAGTTTATATTTTACCATTAGCACCACAGAAAAAATGTATATATCTTTGCACCTTTGAATAAAACAAAAATGTCCAAGAACAAATTTCATTTTGTAGAGTTTTGT
The DNA here is from genome assembly GCA_030545055.2 of Neoaliturus tenellus. Taxonomy (NCBI): domain Eukaryota; kingdom Metazoa; phylum Arthropoda; class Insecta; order Hemiptera; family Cicadellidae; genus Neoaliturus; species Neoaliturus tenellus. The sequence goes on along the minus strand of CM061534.1, from coordinate 9,729,767 downwards.
TAAGTATTATTTAATACACCTTGTACATATGAAAGCAAGTATTTTTTGTAAAACGCACTGTAAGGAATAATTTTTTATAGTATTAAATTGATTTCTTACAACGGCAAACCTTAATTTGAAACATTAGTGAAGGACTACTTATTTAACTGATTTGTTAAAATTATTACTACTAAATTGTAAGATAATATTCTGAAGTAACCTCAAGTAATACTTAAAAATATTGCTGGGTGTTCATGACTCAGAATATTATGTATAATAATAATACATATTGGATGCATAAGTAAAACAAATACACGTTCAATGCAATCAACTTAGTTGTATGAAAATTTGAATTCATTCATAACATAAATATGAAAGATAATGCTGTAAACTTATAAAATTGCCTTTGACACGTGTGAGGGGTTTATTATATGTTGTCATAAAATAAAAAAAAAAAACCTTGTAACTGTGGCTCCGACGCTCGTGCGATTTCATTACCAAACGCTGACATAAAATACTCGTTTTAACGTTGCAACTTCTGAACTACTTTCCTTAGTGAACGTTTACTAGGTTATCTTCTTTTATTCGTCTCTTAATGTTTAAACATACATATAATTTATTTTTATACGTAGTTTATTCTTTTTCAACATTTAACTGATTGGTTTCTGAAACACTGTCTTTTCTTGTTGAAATAGATTTTTACGCCTTTTTATGTAAAATACACTAAAATAGAATGATCTTGTATAAATTTATATTTATTTTACATAACTAATGCATCCATTTGAAGTAGCAGTGTTTATAACCATATTATGTAATTATTTACATAATATTTAATTTTTATATGTATTATTTATATTGGAAAACATCGTAAGTAAAATATTGTTTGTTTAACGGTAGGCCTATATAAGTTTTCCTATACAGTAAGTAAGGCAATATACTTGAATAGGCCTATATAAGTGGTATTTTTATACCAGCAAGATTGTTAAAAGTTTTGTTTTATTCACAACAGCTTTGGATAGTTTAGGTATGTTTGCAATGTTGATTTAGTAAGAAATCGCAATGCATTTTGATGGAAACTAAAATCCCAGTCACATGTACAATTACAATACGCTTTCAATAAAAGTACCGCGTAGATTAATGAAATAAACGGTATCAGTTAACTGACACATACTTTCTCCCAACAATATAAAAAAAGGTGTTAAAAGCCTCAAAACATTAATGTCTTGATGGCTCAATCAGATAGCTAACAGCTGAGCAGCACGAGATTGGCCCTACGCGCGTCTGTGACTTTTAACAACGTACTGCGTTTACCGCTAAACGAAAAATTGAATTTTCTCCGCAACCACTTGACATAGAGCAATAATTTAAAGTACTGGATTATTTAGTTTTTTGAGCTTGATTTAATGGTCATAAGTAAAATTAATTTCAAAATAACAGCTTTTTTGAAAATCCAAAAAATTGATTTTTGAAACACTTTTTACTCTATAACTTTTGAACGCGCATTTTCTCGGAAATGCGGGTGGTGCCATTTTATTCAGCATTTTATTCTTAATAAACCACAAAAGTTTAATCAAAATCGTTAGAGCCGTTTTTGAAAAATTTGGATTTTTCACGTTTTTTAGGGTTTTTTGGGGTAAACTACCCTTAAAAATCAAAAATTCAAAAAAATGAAAAAAAAAACGCCTGGAATTATCGTGGTTTTGGACCTACGTACCAAATTTCATCAAAATCGGACCATTGGGGCATTCTCTAGCTCTGTATACATCCAGACACACACACACACACACACACACAGACATCACTCCGAAAACCACTTTTTTGGACTCAGGGGGAACCAAAATGGATAAATCCACCAACAACTCAAATTCGAAAATTTTGACGAAAACAATACTTTCTCCATATACTATGGTATAGGGGGAGAAAGTAAAAGGAGAACTAATATCCGTAATCTTGGATTTAATTGAGCGGAAGCTATCCAGTTAGTCTAATTATCCTCCAAGTGTAATCTTATCATGAGAAGACTGTTTAGTAATTACATGCCATTTAAGTCTTCAGGTCACTGATCAGAATAAATCGACTTCCACTTTTCGTTTGAACTAACAACCGAACAAGTTTTAATAACAATATTCAAGCAGTAGTCTTAACTTATTACAAAAATACACAATGTTTTGTAACAATTTGTTATGATATTAAAATGAATTAAATATAAATGGCCATATTATATTCAATAGTTCACTACTATTGAAAACTAATAAATATAGCTTATGTATTAGTGCTTTGTATAAAATGACTTGAATTATTTGATGTTTGTTTAAATGAAATGTTTGAAAAAACAGAGTTTGTTTTATTAGTATATAGCATTAGTATATTGATATATAGTATACGAATAACTTTGATTATTAATACTAATAATCCTTTAATAAAGGACTTCAGTCCTATAATGACTCAATAATCAATATTTAATCTTTTAAAAAGACGATTAATGTTATGGTATAAACATTGTACGATGATTCTTTAATTTAGGTCTATAACATAAATAAAAGTATATTTTCAGTGTATATCATACACTGACAAATAAAGCTATTACAAATAAATATTTAATGAAAAATATTTTTATAATTGTTTAATAGATTTCAACAAACCATTGTTTTACCAACACAATGAGGAAAACAATTTAAAGCGTGTGGTGTTAGGAGAGCGGAGCGTCAAGTTCAACTTGGTGTTGTGGCTCGAATGCTTTGCCTGTTTCAGTATTCAGCCAACCACAAAACATCCTTCCTAGTGCTAGCTGTTGGAATAGAGGAGGCCTAATTAAAACCTAAATTCTATGTTAAACTCCTTTGCTTTTAGTGAAAACATGTAGTCAAATCTCCCATTTTAAGAGACAAATATTTTAAACTTACAGTATGTCATATTTGATTACTGTACTTGAAGCGCCAAAGGACATATCAGTTGGTAATTATAACAAATAATTAAATATTAATAGTAAACTTGCAAAGAAATAAGCATAGTTTCCTTTGCAACAACAACTGTCACATTGTATTTCAAGAATGATGCATTATTAAAAAAAGAAAGTCCTAAACAATTTACTTAGAAATTTACTTAACCTTAACAAGTAGACAAAAGAAGAAAAGTTTGTACACAATTGACCCGAATTATTACCAAATTAAATTTAAGAACTTACAATAACAACTCAAAAACTTAAAATAGCAAAATATAAAATATAACTAATATAAAATATAAAATATAACTAATATAAAATATAAAATATAACTAATATAAAATATAAAATATAACTACTTGAAAATATGTTATGGTGACTTGTATAATTAAGGACAAGAAACAGAATGATGTTGTGGTTGCTTTAGTTGGTGATGAACACAAACTTAGACTTAGAAGAAATAGTTAAAAGCGTTTCCGAGTAACAGTACCGTCATCCCACCTCGTTCGCTACCGCTAGATTCTCCCTCCACTTAACTTATTTTGTGTTTTCTGTATTTGTTCATTATTGTTGGAAATATAAATAAGAATAATTTAAACAGATTTTTATATCCACTGTACTTGATATGTGAATTAATTACCTTAAAATTTTCTATCGTTACTTAAAGTTGGATTTATTTACGATGGTGTTAAAGTCTGTATACGTTATTTGAATAGTCTAAGGGATTAAAAAAATTAAAAAACTTAACATTTTTTTTAAACAACATATTTTTGGATTTAAAAAGTTTTAGTTAATAACACTAGTTTAAACATTTTATTTGTTGAATAACAGGAGCACCATGCCTCGTGCTCAACAGTAATTTTGTTTTCAAGAAATAAAATCTTACAACCCCCAACAAAAAGTTTCTTTTCTAATATAAGACCTATACCAGTCTACTATTTGATAAATATAGACCATTAGTGTTTTATCGATGGTATGTATATCCAAAAAACAAAGATTACAATAAATAAAATAAAATGCCAAATTATCGTGGCACTTAACGGAACAACTACAAAGTGTCATTCTGTATGGCAGTGCCTTGTGTCAAATGAAAACTCATCCTACATTAATATTATCGATTGCAGTCATTATAGATGCCGACTTTCTGGTTTAGAAAAAGCTGGTGGTTAACGAGGAAACGCGTTTAATAAGATTTGCCGGATTGCCTTTCCCAGAGGGTGGGGGAGGAGGTGATTTGGATTGAACAAGTTTAATTATTTACTCTTTGGAAATGGGATTTTCGTATAAATGGTTGATTTTACTTATTCTTAAATCTATTTTTTTATCTAATAAATCTTGGATAGAATTGCATTAAACCTATCGCTCATTCTCATAAATGGCTAAACGCTAACAAATCATAGTGATTTCAAATGTATTTATTATTTGAATTTTGGAATACCTTCATTATTATGATATGACCATGATTGTGATTATGCTATTACAATAATTTAACCTGAATCAATATCCTGAAAGTTATTAACCTGAAAGTCACTAATATGGGTTGACTTTTTCACATTAATTAATGCAATAACAGTAGCTGGGTGAACTAATGTTTGCTATAAAAAAATAGGCCTAATTTTGAAAGTAAATCTTAAAATGTATCAAAATAAGACTTGAACATACAAGTTATTAACTGTAAAAAGTAAATAATTCATATTTAGTTATTTTAGGCTTATTTAGAAACAGTTTGTTAAACTTAAAGGTGTTGAATAAAACCGACATAAAAACTTCCCCCACGGGGAGAACCTTAACTTCCACTCTATTATCTCCTTAGTCACTAGAACCATAGAATATTGTAATATAATTGCCATTTTAGAATGTATTTTTCAACCAATCTATTCGAACAAAACATGTAGACTATTGTTTGCCACAGTCCAGAGACATCATCAGTATAAGCACTCACGAGGCGAAACATAGTCTACAAGAACCTTTCTTACAGCACGAAACATTTAATTTTTTTCCTAATATTTGGATCTTTGGACTTGCTGTTGTAGACAGTGAGTTTTATGATAAGTTACCACTCTCGTAGGGACTAAATCTTTGTTGCAAAACATTTCATTTAAATTCGCAAGAAGTGTTTGGTACATTCGTTATAAGATTGTTTCATATTTACATATATTTCATAATAGAACTGTTATTCTAGAATATTAAAATCAATTTCAAGTCATCAGTCTTAATTAGATCGATGATAACGACGGCTTCAACACTGTGAGGGAACAGGTTTATGAAAAGTGATTTATCTTGGTTACTCCGAAAACTTTGCTTGATGAGACGCTTGTCTGAGAGGATTAAATTAATTGCTATCATTTCGGGGAGGTTAGATGAATATTTTTAATTAAAAATCTTTCACATAGACATATTTGTGATGAATGTTTTGCAATATTACTACAAATAAATAATATGTATTTACCGGTTAGTATTCTAATGTTTTTTGTCATACGTAACTTGTATACCAATTCTAAAAAAACGCTCGATGAATTAAAATACTCAACAATTATAACAAATCCTAATACGCTATGACAAAATTATAACTCTCTATTTTTATATCTTCAATATATTTCTTTATGCAATCGGTGTAAAATTTTTTTTTTTTTTAATAATTGCTTTAACTATTAGTTAAATCTTGAATATTAATTTTATTTTATGAATATGAAATGATAAATGCTAATTGATAAAATCGAATGACATTTAAAAAAATTGCCTAATTATCTAGTTAGCCCTTTTTTTGCTAAACAACGAATGAAAAATTTTAATATTGAACCACAATATCCATATTTAAGTTATTTTACGTTATTAGGTAATATGTTGTAAAACTATAAGTTTCGCATTAACAGATTGTATTATCAATGAGGTAAGTTGGTGTTGTAACATATAAAATATAATTTCGACATGTCAATAATAATTGCAAAGTGGTATTATGGGGTATTATCAAGGTGGTACGGTGGTTTTGTAAAATATCGACTTAACTTATTTCAAATAACAAGTTTTAATAATGATATTTCATTTATGATAAATGCTGACCGACTTACAGAGGCTTCCGTAAATCGTGATTGATTGAGATTACCAAATTCAGTTTCCAATTAAATGATTGTATTAAATATATATTGTTCTCATTATGCATTTTAACTGGTCATTTTAATTTGAAAATTTCTCAAAAACCACCATATGTATAAACATTTATGTTTTTATATTTACTTATGCATGCGTAAAAGGATAGAATAATGTGAAACAATGTAGAAATGGCAGTTTATTATAATCGAAAGGGTTAAATATTATCTTACGAAGATCAGCTTTGGTGATTCGGCTTGCCTCTACAATAAACACGACAACATGTTTTAAATATTTACAACCATCCACGATACAGATGAAATCCAAAACTGCTTTTCAAATTGACAGTATTATTTTTTTTGAAAATCCACTTATAATAGCCATTAAAATCAATTGCATCAGTTCAATTATTCAACAATAATGTTGTCATAAATAATTTATAATATTTTTTGAAATTTAAAAATCTAAATTAAAGCTATAACAAATTATGTTTTTTACATATTTCATGTACAACTTGTAATGTAATTCGGGGGTGGCGATACAAACCGTTTGTGTTGGTATCGGCCCGAATGGTTCAGTCTTCGCTGGGATCGTTCCAGGGGTCGTTGTAAGCCTCGTGACTAAAATTGCGGACTTGGATGGTTGTGCTGATCTCAGTCAGGAGAACAGTCTCATCAGTGGTACTGAGAGCAAAGGTTAGGTCCGACTCATCATCGACCAACACAACCGGGGACGGACGGACAATTGTGATACCTGAAATTAACGGCCCAACGATCGTCGGCAGGGACCCGGGTACCCCAACGGTCGTTGGTAGGGATGCGGGTGCCCAACGGTCGTTGGTAAGGAATCACTAGGGCGGGTAAATCAGTATTTCCCACAGTCGGTGGGGATTCAGAGCTAACGGGGTCGATTCGGTATCACTACAATCGGTGGGACACAAAATTACGGGGACGGGTCGCTCTTTCCGCAGCCGGTGCGGAATCAAAAGGAGCGGGGACGGGTCGATCTTTCCACAGCCGGTGTGGACTAAAGATTTCGGGACGGGTCGGACCTTCCGCAGCCGGTGCGGGGTCAAAACGAGGCGAGGACGGGTCGATTTTGCCACAGCCGGTGTGGACTTAAGATTTCGGGACGGGTCGGACCTTCCGCAGCCGGTGCGGGGTCAAAACAAGGCGGGGACGGGTCGATTTTGCCACAGCTGGTGTGGACTTAAAATTTCGGGACGGGTCGGACTTTCCGCATCCGGTGCGGGGTCGAAACAAGGCGGGGACGGGTCGATCTTGCCACAGCCGGTGTGGACTTAAAATTTCGGCACGGGTCGGACCCCCAACGGTCGTTGGCAAGGATACTGAGTTCGCAGGTAGGGCACGGTATCCCAACGGTCGTTGGCAGGGATACTGGGTTCGGCGGGTTAGGACGGGATCCCAACGGTCGTTGGCAGGTATACTTGGTCGGCGGGTTAGGACGGGATCCCAACGGTCGTTGGTAGGGATACTGAGGTCGCAGGTAAGGCACAGTATCCCAACGGTCGTTGGTAAGGATCCTTGATCGGCAGGTGACAACGGGATCCCAACGGTCGTCGGTAGGGATACTGGGTTCGCAGGAAGGATACAATATCCCAACGGTCGTTGGTAAGGATCCTTGGTCGGCAGGTTAGGACGGGATCCCAACGGTCGTTGGTAGGGATACTGAGGTCGCAGGTAAGGCACAGTATCCCAACGGTCGTTGGTAAGGAAAACGAAGGATAGGTTTAGAGAACGGGACAGAAGTTAAACTTGAATCAACGTACGCAATATCGAACACAAAAGTTAACACAATGAAGCTTAATATAATAGCAGTACTAACACAAGTACCTGCAACAACGGGTAAACACAACTGAATGAAATCTAAAGAAAGTAGAATTTCAACAGGTTACTACACGTGGATCGTGCTCGTGCACAAGCCTGTAGCTAAGTTTAACTTCACGTAAACAGATTTAGTTTGCTAGCTCTGAATTATCAAGCGGTAATTGTGATTGAAAAGTTGTAATCTGTAAGCTGATTAAACCAAATGACTAACTAATTTAGTCTGATATCCAACAAAAGAAAATGAACCAAGTTTGTTGAATAAAGATTACTTCAACATAAGACAAGAACGAAATTAAAATCTTCTGCTTAAATTTGCTTAAAACGGAAAGGCACTAAATAATGAAATCAATTGGTAAGATGTTCTGAAACACTAGTGAATAAGTGAAGAATATAAACAAGTACGGTGGCTGGTTACCTTTCTGCTGGTGACCGCTCACGACGACGATTCGGACCCGACTTCTTGCTCGTCGGAGCTCCCGTGGTCATCTTTTCTCTTGCGCATGCGCGCCACGCCCCCCCACTCTCCTGGATCTGTGGGGAGGGGAGGCCGCGCCGGCGCACTAGCGGGTACGCCGGTCGGTGCCTGTCTGGTCACGGCGGCCGGCCCGTTCCGGTCGCGCGATAAGAGAGATTGCCGGATGCGGCTTGCCACCGTAATTCAATTCAACGAAAACGTTTCCTTCTATCTACCGTGAAATTAAATGCTGTGTTAAACTGTTTCTTATAATTTAATATTGAAATTAAAATACAGATCTTATGTAACATGTAAAATAAATATCACTTGCTGATTTTTACATGTTACAGCTCCCTCCGTTCTTCGGGGAAATGAAAAAAATATAAACACTTGGGGAAAACTAAACAAATAAAACACTCCTTTAATAAAGAAACCAGCTACAACTTATTTTGGTTCGTAACAAAATATAACTCTTAACCTATATACAAAATCCTTATACTACTTATTCATAAGACACTGTCCAGAAAACTGGTTACACACAACACACAGAGGTATCCGTATCAGCGTTCTGCGCTACTTGGTCCACAGACCAGGTTGAAACTGTTTTAGTAAAAAGTCGGGGACCCTCACACGTGTGCCATCTGGAAGGGTGATCCTCCGCTTCTTAGTTCGGGGTTGGTGGTTCCCCCGGCGGGGCTTCGGGCCACCGGTGGAGGATGATGGGACGGGTGGCGTTTGGGTCGTTGGAAGAGCGAGGGCTAATTCCGAGGTGGGCGGCGTGACTGGGTTCTCGCTGTGGCTGTCTTGGGGTCCATAGTGTTCCGATCGGGGTTCGGATGCTATCGGAAGGGTCGTCCCAACATTGGCCGAGGAGTCTTCCATACCCACCATCTCAAAGTCATCATCGGTGAGATCCAGCGCTAGGTAAGACGATGGAGAGGAGCGTCCAATCGATTCGGCGAGTTCCCGGCCGTCCAGGCTTTGGGAACGGGTAGAAGCCGGTTCAGGTGGGTTGGTTACTGGAGGCATCGTTGCCTGTGTCTGTGAGGCTGCTCTCTGCTTCCGGGACACCTCGAGGGCAAGAGAGAGAGATTCCATGATGGTCTCCAGGGACTCGGAGGCTTTGGGTGCCTCCAGTATCTCAATGTCGGAGTCCGGCAGGTCGTCGCTGTCGTGGGGTTTAGTCTTGCTCTCCATCTCTTTGATCAGGCGAAGAACATCAGCAATGACCTTCCGGTAATCGCGGGGATGGAACGCATTCAGCGAGTCGTTGATCGGGGTTCCTCGTGCCAGGGTTTCAGCATAAAAACACACGAAGACCCCGCAATCCCCTTTGGTAGTCTGTTTCGGGCCCTCCCGCTGGGTATCCTGAAGATGCCAAGCCTCCGGGCGGAAGTCTAGATCTCGTATCCTCGCCTGGAGCTTCAGAAATCAGAAAAACTGATACAGTTCCTTTTTGTGGCTCCAATTCAAGGAATCGTAGGAGCAGATTCTCCTTTCCTGCATGTTGGCCGCTAACAAGGCCCAGTGACCCACGGTCAAGTGAAGGGGGGCTAGAATCAGTACGGACTCGAACACACCCGCAGCCTCCACTTGTTTGCTGGCTGCTCGGTAGTCCTGCTTGTCCAGGTATGTGAAGAAGAATGAGTCCAAGACGGCTAGCTTAGGAGCGTCTGATGCTTGGTTCGTCTCTTGAAGTAGCTGGAGCCACCTCCAGATGATGAGGTCGTCCAGCTCCCCACCATGTTCCAGGCGGAGCAGCATCTCGTCCGTAACGGGGGCCGTCGACATCTCTCCTAGAACACAGAACCCCGCATACACGATGGAGATAACAAGGTAGAACGGAGATAACATTTTTTTACACGATTATTCAGACTTAAAGTCCCTGTTCGGGCGCCATAAATATGTAATGTAATTCGGGGGTGGCGATACAAACCGTTTGTGTTGGTATCGGCCCGAATGGTTCAGTCTTCGCTGGGATCGTTCCAGGGGTCGTTGTAAGCCTCGTGACTAAAATTGCGGACTTGGATGGTTGTGCTGATCTCAGTCAGGAGAACAGTCTCGTCAGTGGTACTGAGAGCAAAGGTTAGGTCCGACTCATCATCGACCAACACAACCGGGGACGGACGGACAATTGTGATACCTGAAATTAACAGCCCGACGATCGTCGGCAGGGACCCGGGTACCCCAACGGTCGTTGGTAGGGATGCGGGTGCCCAACGGTCGATGGTAAGGAATCACTAGGGCGGGTAAATCAGTATTTCCCACAGTCGGTGGGGATTCAGAGCTAACGGGGTCGATTCGGTATCACCACAATCGGTGGGACACAAAATTACGGGGACGGGTCGCTCTTTCCGCAGCCGGTGCGGAATCAAAAGGAGCGGGGACGGGTCGATCTTTCCACAGCCGGTGTGGACTAAAGATTTCAGGACGGGTCGGACCTTCCGCAGCCGGTGCGGGGTCAAAACGAGGCGGGGACGGGTCGATTTTGCCACAGCCGGTGTGGACTAAAGATTTCGGGACGGGTCGGACCTTCCGCAGCTGGTGCGGGGTCAAAACGAGGCGGGGACGGGTCGATTTTGCCACAGCCGGTGTGGACTTAAGATTTCGGGACGGGTCGGACCTTCCGCAGCCGGTGCGGGGTCAAAACAAGGCGGGGACGGGTCGATTTTGCCACAGCTGGTGTGGACTTAAAATTTCGGGACGGGTCGGACTTTCCGCATCCGGTGCGGGGTCGAAACAAGGCGGGGACGGGTCGATCTTGCCACAGCCGGTGTGGACTTCAAATTTCGGCACGGGTCGTACCCCCAACGGTCGTTGGCAAGGATACTGAGTTCGCAGGTAGGGCACGGTATCCCAACGGTCGTTGGCAGGTATACTTGGTCGGCGGGTTAGGACGGGATCCCAACGGTCGTTGGTAGGGATACTGAGGTCGCAGGTAAGGCACAGTATCCCAACGGTCGTTGGTAAGGATCCTTGATCGGCAGGTGACAACGGGATCCCAACGGTCGTCGGTAGGGATACTGGGTTCGCAGGAAGGATACAATATCCCAACGGTCGTTGGTAAGGATCCTTGGTCGGCAGGTTAGGACGGGATCCCAACGGTCGTTGGTAGGGATACTGAGGTCGCAGGTAAGGCACAGTATCCCAACGGTCGTGCGTAAGGAAAACGAAGGATAGGTTTAGAGAACGGGACAGAAGTTAAACTTGAATCAACGTACGCAATATCGAACACAAAAGTTAACACAATGAAGCTTAATATAATAGCAGTACTAACACAAGTACCTGCAACAACGGGTAAACACAACTGAATGAAATCTAAAGAAAGTAGAATTTCAACAGGTTACTACACGTGGATCGTGCTCGTGCACAAGCCTGTAGCTAAGTTTAACTTCACGTAAACAGATTTAGTTTGCTAGCTCTGAATTATCAAGCGGTAATTGTGATTGAAAAGTTGTAATCTGTAAGCTGATTAAACCAAATGACTAACTAATTTAGTCTGATATCCAACAAAAGAAAATGAACCAAGTTTGTTGAATAAAGATTACTTCAACATAAGACAAGAACGAAATTAAAATCTTCTGCTTAAATTTGCTTAAAACGGAAAGGCACTAAATAATGAAATCAATTGGTTAGATGTTCTGAAACACTAGTGAATAAGTGAAGAACAATAAACAAGTACGGTGGCTGGTTACCTTTCTGCTTTTGACCGCTCACGACGACGATTCGGACCCAACTTCTTGCTCGTCGGAGCTCCCGTGGTCATCTTTTCTCTTGCGCATGCGCGCCACGCCCCCCCCCCCCACTCTCCTGGATCTGTGGGGAGGGGAGGCCGCGCCGGCGCACTAGCGGGTACGCCGGTCGGTGCCTGTCTGGTCAAGGCCATTTCACACCGCCTACCGCTACCGGCTACCGCTACCGGCGCGGTAGTGGACGTTTCCGTGAGCCATTTCACACCAAAACTACCGCGTCTGCGCGGGAGGCGGTCTCACGGCGGCCGGCCCGTTCCGGTCGCGCGATAAGAGAGATTGCCGGATGCGGCTTGCCACCGTAATTCAATTCAACGAAAACGTTTCCTTCTATCTACCGTGAAATTAAATGCTGTGTTAAACTGTTTCTTATAATTGAATATTGAAATTAAAATACAGATCTTATGTAACATGTAAAATAAATATCACTTGCTGATTTTTACATGTTACAAACTTATTTTTTAATACCCCGCTAGTTTTATAATAAGACTATTGCTATTTATGATTGTTAACGTCTGCGGTATATTATTACTACACAATTTATATAATTTTCAGTTAGGTAAATATAGTAAAAAAATCTTTCAATATACTATCTGAATTACATTAATTAAAAAAAAATCATTGCATTCATGTTGCACCGAGTATTAAAGTTTCAATAAACTTTTGTAGGAAGATATTCAGTCGAGACAACGCAATTATGTTAGCAATGCCTCGGTGGTTTGTCGTCTGCGTTGTTAATTTACGGTGGTTAAAATCCTCCTTTAAAATCACTGTTTTACTTTGTGTTTAAAAAAGATAGGGTCTAGTAATACATTTGTCAAATAGTTTTTTCTTCATAATTTATCACCTACAAATTATTTTTGCACTCTTTGGAAACCCAAAAATGACAAAAACTGCAAAACGTTGTTAATTAATTCCTTATAAAAATAGTGAAACCGTTATGAATACCAAACGTACATTATTGATATTGAAATCTTTGCTGTTAATGGTAGGCAATTTGTTTCCTTCATAATAATTTTTAACAATGATGTACAATGAGTAATTTATAAGTTGTGCGTTTAACTTTCAACCCCTAGGAAGACTGATCATTTTGGACAGAATATGAAGACGTTTTCAGAAAGCCCGCATTTATAGTGATGAAAGGCCAACATATTCTGATACAATATATATTCGTTACAAAGGTTTTATAATCACTTAAAGGATCATCCCTTCCACCATTTTACACATGGTAAAACTATCTTTTAATACTTCTTTCAATACCTTCAACTTTTCTCAAGAGAAACGAAACACTAACCAAACCAATATTAAACTTTTAAAGCACCATTTGAAATAGGTAATTTAATCGTTAGCTTTTTTATATAATAATAATAGTTTCTATACTAAAGATTTCTATGTTTTAAGAAGCTAGTTTCGACAACTACCAAAATGTTACAATGATATCGTTAACTTTCATAAAAAGATAATATTTTTATTGTTAATCCATAGACATGACTAACCAAAGTCATAAAAACACCTAACTCACAGAGGTGTCATATAAGTATAAATAGATATAACTAGGCTTAAGGTATACATTTGTCTGTAAATTATTGCTTGGATTTGTCCATTGGTCCAGGTCTGTTTGCATGTGTACAAATGTAATATGTAGAAATTTGTTGTAATATATAATTGTTATACAATACAGGGTGTCCCGGAACTCTCTGGAACCCTTTTGTATATTTGTTCCTTGCATCGAGACAAGAAAAAAACATCATACAAATAGGGGTCTAAAATCCATCGTTTAGCCGCTAGCGCCCATTTTGTTTTTTTTCACGTAATAATTTTTATTTCCGTAACGGATGGTTGTATTCAGTTCATATTTGGTATGAATCTTTATCATACTAATGTACATTTTCAGGAAAAAAAATAATTTTTTCCAATGTGTATTTTCAAAATGGCTTCAATTTTTAATTTTCAAACTAAAATATATCAAATTTGGTAAATTTCAAAAAAATTTTACTTTGGTCAAAAAAGTTGCTAAATTAAATTATCTAACCAACGGTACCAAGTGTGTAAGGATCTGATAACAAATAACGGAGTTATTGCGATTTTTTTGTGAAAATGGCCATAATTTGCATTAATTATAATTCAAAATCAATGTTTTTTTTTTTGGAGAAAAATCACAATAACTCCGTTATTTGTAATCAGATCCTTACAAACTTGGTACCTTTAGTTAGATAATTAAATTCGGCAACTTTTTTGTACAAAGTAAAATTTTTTTGAAATTTATCAAATCTGAGATATTTGAGTTTGAAAATTTAAAATGGCCGCCATTTTGAAAATACACAGTGGAAAAAATTATTTTTTTCCTGAAAATGTACATTAGTATGATAAAGATTCATATCAAATAAAAACTGAATACAACCATCCATTACGGAAATAAAAATTATTACGTGAAAAAAACAAAATGGAGGCTAGCGGCCAAACGATAAATTTTAGACCCCTATTTGTATGACATGATTTCTTCCTACCTTTAGCAACTTGTATAACTAGTGCTTTGACACGTTTCAGTAAAGTTCTATAACAATTATTAAGTGTATTTAAGTTATTCACATAAAAAATACATTTTTAAGATTTATAACAAGCCGAATAAATGTTATTATATGTTGCATAAAAAATAGAATTTTTGTTCAAAAATAAAAAATAAAATTTAAGTAAAATTCCAGGTTTAGGAAAGATTTAGTTAGTTAGACATCAAGAGACATGTTCTGGTCGTAAATATATTATGTAAGAATAATTTCTGTAATTCTTGTTCCTTTTTTTACTAAAGAGATGGGTATGTAAATAAATCTTATGATTAAATGTATTGGATGCGTTTAATTGTTTCATGATGACATTAGGCTAAGTAGGATGAAAACCCAAAAGATATCATCCTTTATAGTAATAAAATAACTTTCACCGTATTTCAAAGCAGACTTTACTCAAAATATGACAGGATAAAACGTTCAAAATCTAGTAAATGAGTTGTAAAAATATTAGTGGAAGAAACCAAGTGTGTAATCTACTGCTGCAAAATTCATGTCCTCATCTTTCATCCAAAGTAATTTTCACGCTTTAACCTTCCCCGGTGTTTGGAACAAAATCTTCCGGCTACAAATTTCGTTGACACACACTCATTCTTCCCCTTCCTTCAGTTTAATAATTAACTATACTTTTGTATCTGTAGCTTGAATCTTGCTGTAAATTATACTGTTCTAAAATATTTTTTATAGTAGAATATTGTAAATGATAAACAATTCATCGGTAAATGTTCTGTATTGCTCAGAGAAAGTACGAAAAGTAATTTGTAACGTTTAAATAATTCCATAAATTTTTTATTCAGTTTGACAAGTGAATTTTAAATTGAATTATGTAATGATTATATTTGGTTATTGAACCAAAATTACCTGCACTTTTTTTAGGTTTCTTGTTAATCTCATAAACCAAATGCACTAAATCCTCTGTCAGAAATTTGTGAAAAAAATTTAAGATAATTTTACACACTTCATTAAAAAGTTATAGTTTCTATAATTAAGTATGTACAACACAATTATTCAGTAATTAATCAGTAATGTAGTAATGCTGAAACAGAAAATGTAATATAAAATAAATTGTTTCTTTTAAATATCGTTTATAAAAATTATATTGTCTTATAATTGACAGTCAGCACACTTCAGTTCATTCTGATGTGCTAACACAATATAACCAAAACATTTATGCTAGTTCTATGTTAGTATTTATACCTAGTTCCTTGGAAACTATTTGAGTGTAACCAAATTAGTTTCATAATGTTTTATAAGGTTTTATAGTTTTATAAGGTTTATATACATACATGTCATAGCCAGCTGCCATCTTAAAGATAATAATAATTTAATAAATAAAAGATGTTCTGCAGTGCAAAACACCTGCGTCAATACATTTAAAATAAAACTAAAATAAATATTAATGATCTCTCTATAAAGCTAAATCCAGAGCGCTGAGCCATTGCAGCCCAGCTTCACTTGCACAATGAAGGCCCATCAGCCCTTCCAGGAAAGCACTCAAAGGGCACTCATTGACTATGTAAGTCATAGTCTGGAACTCCGCTCCACAGCCGCATGACTGGTCTTCTGTCATTCCCCATTTGTATTTCCAATTATTAGGTTTATATGTTGAACGACGTATCTACCTTGCAATTATAACGATAAATCAAAGACAACCTTCTCTTGGCACTTGAAATAACCTGTTGAGTCAGTGAGTACATAATTCAACTTAGAAACCAGCGTCGCCTCTTCTTGCAAACAAATCTGGCCTCATTGCATCCTGGTGCATAAAACAATACTAATTACTTTCAAAAAAAATTATTTTGCTAATTAATTTATCAAGTGGATGGAAAAAAATTATATTACACAATAACTTTTAAGTATTTTTTGATTTTTATCCATAGAATTCTTTACCCCAAAGAACATTTTGTTCTAAGAAGTGCTTTGTTATCGTTGTTATTCTCATTGAGTTACATTATGGATTATTTAATTTGTATCACTGATCCCAGATCCATAAATTTAACCCGTCGTATTCATATATATTTTTAGTTTTATTCTATAACAACTTAAAAAATATATATTTTTATTAATTTATAATTAATTTAAAACTCTGATATTATATCCAATTGATTCAGAGAACTTTTACCATGTTGAAGAAATTACATTTGTTTTAAAAATAGAGTGTGTCAGAAGACTAGAAGAGGCTGATACTGTAGCCAATGTAGCTGATGTTGCTGTTGGTGAGATCTGTGGAAGAAATTACTGTTTGGGGGCAGCAAGAGGTGGACTCGGGACTAAATAAAAAGCTCATTTCCAAAGGGTTACTACACCATTATATTGAAAACTAAATGAAATTTATATAAAACTGTTCTACAAATTTGACAAATAAACAACGTATAATGAGGGAATGACCAACACAATGAAATATTAAACAAGAACAAATAAGTTAAATGATTAAATTAAAACGATCAAAGGCAGTTGGAGTGTTTTACTGAGTTAAATGTTAATAAAGATTTATATTTAAATTTAATTAATGTTTTAAATAAAATTAAGAAGCACGAAGAAAGTTAGTGAAATAAAATTTTACATATTAAATTTAGAAAATGTTAAATATGACCCTTGAGAGAGCGAGCAGGATGACATTAAATTACATAATTAAAATTTGACAAATTGTTACATACTTATAATTGAAGAAACGATGAATGACTAACACACGCACATGCACTGACTCTACTCTTCCTTATTTAAGGATACTAACAGGCCATGATTTTTCACTTAACTTCACAACACTCCCGAACGACCGAAAACGATTGACTCCAAAACCGCACTTCTTGAAGACCTTTTGGAGACTGCCGTCCGACGCTTTCCATGGTTAAGACGTCCTCCTCTCCATAATTTGGATCGGCCAATCAGATGATGTTATTGGAATTTGAATTGTTCTGATTGGCCTAGACAATCCACGTGGACTTGACGAGCGGCTGTCCAAAGATGCAGGCCTTGCAGTCTTCTGTCCCTGGTCGCTGACCGGATGCAGAGTTGGCAAAGGAATCAATATCGTGGGACAGGAAATGACTGGACATGGGAGACATGATTTCCTGTTGCACAGGCAGGGAGCCCGAGATTTTATATTTAAGTTAAGTTAAGAAATAATTTAATTTTGAGA
The DNA here is from genome assembly GCA_030545055.2 of Neoaliturus tenellus. NCBI lineage: Eukaryota > Metazoa > Arthropoda > Insecta > Hemiptera > Cicadellidae > Neoaliturus > Neoaliturus tenellus. Next base: position 9,712,010 of record CM061534.1, on the reverse strand, counting down.
TGTAGTTACAATACAGTCCAGATATAAATTTTAAATATATTAATGGTTTTAACTCTACTGCATGGCCCCATTGGAAAAAAAGTCCTGTTCAGTGATCTAAAGACATTACCGTTGCGGTACTAGCTATGAGGTAAACGCTCAAGTTTGCGTGTGTACTGTGGTCCCGGGATCGAACCTGGGGCTACTGGATAGTGGATCCATAGTTGTGCCACTAAGGTCCTGTTCCCATGATTTTTATGTTTCCTCACAGTCCAAATAGCTCAACAGCCTTTAACAAAGCAAGTTTATTTTTTACTACATATACGCACCCCAGAAAACACATGTATCTCTGCAGCTTTGAGTTTAAAAAAAAATTTCCGATAACAATTTTTATGCTATAGAGTTTTGTTAAGTATTTTTAATACACTGTGTATATGTGACAGCAAGTTTAATTTGGCAAACGTATTATATAAAATGATATTTTATAATAATAAATTCGTTTCTTACGACGGCATACCTTATTTTTAAATATTAACGAAGAACTACAGAATAAACTAATCTGATAGAATTATTAATACTAAACTTGAAGATAATGTTCTGAAGTAATCTCAAAGATAACTTTAAAAAATTATAGTTACATATCACTTATAACAATATTATGTATAATAATAATAGATTTTGGATGGAAAAGTAACAAAAACTACATATTCAACGCGATAAATTTAGCAGTTTGAAAATTAGAAATCATTCATTCCATAAATATGAATGATAGTGCTGTAACCTTTGACACGTGCAAAGGGTTTACTATATGTTGTCGTCAAGTAAGAAAAGTGAGCTTGTAATTGCGGCTACGACGTTCGAGCGATTTCATCACCAAGCTGACATAAAATAGGCTACTTGATTTTACGTTGCATCTTTTGTCCTACTTTACGTAGTGAACGTTTAGTAGGTTATTTTCTTTTATTACTATTTTAATGTTTGGTCGTACATATAATTGTTATGCATAGTGTGTTCGTTATCAGCATTGAACTGTTTTGTTAGTAGTTATCTTAAAAACAGTGTATCTTTCATTGTTAAAATAGATGTATGCCTTTTTTTCTGTTAAAGAAACTATAAAAGAATGTTATTGTAGCAATTTATATTTATATTACATAATTAATGGGTCAGTTTGAAGTAACAGTATTTACAACTACGAATGGTAATAATTTAATTCATATTTAATTGTCATATTTAATTTTTGCATTTATAATTTAAATTGAAAAACTAAGTAAGCAAAGTATTGTTTGTTTCACAGTATTCATATATAAGTTATTTTATTATTGGAAAGTGTTAAATTAAGATGAAAACCAGTTATGTTTTATATGATATTGTAAAGTCATATTTTTACATCTGCAAGATTGTTAAAATAATGTTTTATTCTTTACAGTTTTGGATAGTTTTGGTGTGTTAAGACTGTTGCTTTAGCAACAAATCGCAATGTATTTTGATGGAATCTAAAAATACCAGTAAATTGTATCTACGATTATAATACGATTGCAATGAAAATACCGCGTAGATTTACTATTTCTTTTTAACCCCAAGAATTTTAAAGAGAAGGGGAAACAAATCATCGTTATCTTGGATTTAACTGAGCGGAAGCTCTCAAGTTAATCTAATTATGTTCCAAGTGTAATCTAATCATGAGAAGATGGTTTAGTAATTAAAAGCCATTTAAGTCTTCAGGTCGCTGATCAGAATTGATAAACCTTCGCAGGTAAAATATGGAAATGAATCAAATATAAAGAGTTTAATAATGACCGTTTTACTCTGCTGGGAAATAGAATATTTATTTATTCATAGATAGAAAGGTTTTAAAATATATTGGAATATTAAGAATGTGCGATGATTGCTATGTAACAAGTTAAAATATTTGCCCTGAATGTTGGTAGGTGTGTTCTTTTGTCTACAATCGGACTCAATCTTCATTTTGTCCGATCACGAGAGTAGTAATTTTACTGACGTTTTTAAGTCGCTTAAAAAACGACTAGATCACTAGATTGGTCATTCACAATAAATCTTTCACAGTATAAACGGCGACACCACTGTTTAAACCACAGACTTAGCAAAACCTACTACAAACTTACGATGACTCTAATTAGACGTAAAAAACAATTTGTAGTACAATCTTGGCTAAAATATTATTTCACCAATGTTTTTTTTCTTTTTTCTTTTTTTTTTAATCGATGAAGATTGATAAATAATAGATAAATAACCTATATAAAGAAACGCGTAGTATATAGGGCTACTGAACTTGGATCACACGGCAGACAGCAAGTATTTAACCTTTATCATCATATAAAGGAGTTTTGTTTGTAATATATGTAAGGATTAATCGAAAACTAATTAAATTAATGATTCCTTCAGTTTCGTTAAAAACTGGTGAACTGAAGAGATTGCAGAACTCCAAAGATTATGTTTAAGAACTAGACGAGCCGCCATAAGAGCGATAACTCCCGCTGACAGATTTTTTAAGTCGGAGGCCTGAGAGAAAATTTCTCATCTAGGTCATCAACATTAGCAAGGCGAATAGCTGGAGGAGACTTCGTGACGACGTTGAATCCGACCCATGGGACTGGATTACAAACTTGTAACACCCACACTTGCACCCGCACTGCACTCTACATCCAATAATTGAGGGCGCCACCATGGGGAGAAACGTCGCTTTGTTGTTTCCTGAACATCCACAGTGACCGCCGGTTGGCATTGGACGGGTAGAGGAAGTTCCACGCTTCACAATCGGTGAGCTGGAAACCTCCGTTCTGCCACAGAAGAGCAACAAGGCTCCTGGCCTGGAGGATGCCCAGCCACACATTAAAGAAAGTCTTTAAAATTAACACTGATATGTTGTTGAGAATTTACATCACCTGTTTCGTAGTCATCTCTGTCGAGCCCTTGGCAGGAGAGAGAAAGCGATTTATCAGATTTGTCAATTTATAGAGACAAGGCGAGATCGGCAAGGACACGGCAAGACCAGAAGAGCGCTCCCGAACCTTCCACAGGGTCAACACAGCTGGAAGCACGACACCCGATGACGGTGGATTGCGCGACTTATCAATCAGGTCCAACCATGGCTTGAAGGATGGCATGGGGAGGTGGACTACTACCTGACCCATTTAATGACAGGTCATGGCTAGTTTTAGTCTTACCTGTGGAGAGACCGGACTACATTTTACTGCCCGGGCGTTTCTGACGATGCTGAGCACATACTTCTACGTCCCCAGTTGGAAAGGAAACCCCCTGGATGCCACACAAATTTTTGTGCATTTTCTGTGGACTCCGTCTGGAGATCTTGGAGGGCTGTTGGGATTGTTGTCACAGTGAGTCCGGGGCATCCTCTTTAGAAAAAAAAGAAAAACTGATCTGGACCGCTAAGTGGCTCAAATCCCCTGTTCGTGCGTCTAGTCAAGGAATGAGCCCAATGGGATCAGGGTAATTTAGGCCTAGCCTGATGTAATGTGACAAAAATCTCCAGGCTAGATTCCTAAAGACTAGAGAAGGTTTTCTAGTGTTTATATCCGTTTTTTAGGGGAGTCCAACACTACAGGCTGGTCACCAGTGTATGTAATTGCATTTTTCCTGACTCTCCAAAAAAGTTTTGGTTACCGACTGATTACTTGAAGAAAACGCTTAAACTATGATATGTTTTTTAATATGTTAATTTAAGTATTTTAGTCACAATCAAAATCAATCTATACATTTGTTGACACCAAACTTTGAAGTGAATTCCACTGCACTTGAATGGTCATGTTCTTTCTAGCTGCAAACAAAATTTTCTAAACTAAACATATGTCGACTATTATTGTTAACTATTAAGTATAACTTAGGTACTAGGGCCTTAGATATTACAACTTAAATTAATTAGTCTAGTGTTTGTTTAAATGAAATAAATTTTAAGGACATAGGTTTTGTGAAAGTCAAAGAATAACTTTGGTTATTAATACTAATAATAAAGGTTTTCAGTCCCATAATGACTGAATGATCAAGATTTCATATTTCAAAAGACAATTAATGGTATGGTATAAAATATTGTAATATGATTCTTTAATTTAAATATATAAAATGAATAAATATTATAGTGGTGTATTATAAACTGAGAAATAAAGCTATTACAAATAAATTTTAAACGAACTACATTTGAATTGTTTAATCAATTTCAACAAACCATTGTTTTGCCAACACAATGAGTAAAACAAGTTAAAGCGTGCGGTGTTGTGAGAGCGGAGCGTCAAGTTCAACTTGGTGTTGTGGCTCGAATGCTTTGCCGGTTTCAATATTCAGCCAGCCACAAAACATCCTCCCTGGTGCTAGCTGTTGGAATAGAGTAATTAAAACCAACACTCTCTGGTGAACTACTTTGCGTCTTAAGCCTACAGTTCAAGAAACATTTTCTATTTTACCAAAATAGACAAATATATTAAACGTACAACGTGTTACATTGGATTACTGTACTTGAACCGTCATAGGACATATCAGTCGGTAATTATAATAAATAATTATTTATTACGAGCATTGTGAAGAAGTAAGCATAGTGTCCGTTACAGATCAGCTGTCAAACTTTATATTTTATGAATGAATCATTATTTTTACTAACAAACAAACTTACTTAACTTTTATTTGCAAGTAAAAAAATAAAAATATACTTAATTTTAACAATTTTAAATAAACATCCAAATAATCTCAAAATAGGAAAATATAACTTTTTGAATATATATTATGGTGATATGTATAAATTTAGGACAAGAAACAGTGTTGTTGGGGTTGCTTTAGTTGGTGATGAACATAAACTTAGAAGAAATAGTTAAAAGCGTTTCCGAGTAACAGTACCGTCATCCCACCTCGGTCGCTACTACTAGATTCTCCCTCCCCTTAACTTATTTTGTGTTTTCTGTCTTAACACAATAGAAATCTTAGTGCTTATTGTAGAATACAACAAAACCCCTATAAACAGTGTTTATGTTATGGTGCAAGCCCCAACAAAGAGTTGGTTTTAGAATATTAGAAATATTACCAACCTCTTATTTGCTAAATGTAGACAATTATAGTTTTATCGATGATATTTCTATAAAAATACATTACATTAAATAAAAAATGCGACATTATTGTGGCACTTTCTTATGGAACGGTGTCGCTCTGTAAGGCGGTAACTTAACGCCGCATAAAAATTCATTTACATTACATTGTACTACATTTATTTTATCAATTGCAGTAATTATAGAAGCCCAATTTCTGAGAGACAACTGGTTTAGAATAAGCTGATGGCTAACAAGAAAACGCTCTTAATAAGATTTTCCAAATTTCCTTTCCAATAGTCGTGAGGGAGGAGGTGGTTTGGGTTGAACAAGTTTAATGATTTACTCTACAGAAATGGGTTTTTCGTAAAAATGGTTGATTTGACTTATTCTTGAATTATAAAAATTTTTATCGACTAAATCTTGGATAAAATTGCCTTAAATTTATCGCTCATCTTTATAAATGGATAAACACTAACAAATTATAGTAATATTAAATGCATATCTTATTTTAATTTTGGAATAACTCTACTGTTATGATAAGACCACATTGTGATTATGCTTTTACAATAAATTAATCTGAATCAATAATTGTTACTAATATAGGTTGGCTTTATTCATATTAAGTAACAAAATAACAGTGGTTGTGTGAACCAACATTTGCTACTAATTCTGAAACTTAATGGATGAAAATATATACAAGTTTTTAATTGTAAGAAGTATTAATTTCATATATGGATATGATAACAGAATAGAATATAAAAGTTTTAAGATATATTGAGAAATGTAAGAAGTGTTTGGAATGAAAATGATGAAATGGTATATTTGAGAGTATAAGTATAGAGAACTAATAGTGAGTAGCACTCTTCGTGTTATTGAGTCTCGAGTTATAAACTTGAGATTTTGTCACCCTCTCATACATGAATGATGTGCCAACCGTTTTGCACGTTCTCTTAAAAATGTCCTATCACTTTGCTCAAAGAAATATAATGAAACTATATATATTTTATTATAACTTGACCTCAGTATGTTTTGCATATTTAATATTTGTTCTCCACCATTAAAATATGTATTTTTTGTAAGTGTGTTAGTTGTAATATAAAAAATATAGAACAGTATAAAAAATTGATCTTTTAGTTTTGTTCAATCTTACGACAATAATGCCAAAAGATTATGATGTGTAAAAGCTTACGGATTTTATATTTCGATATACATTTTACAATACTCAAACTCTAACTCTCAATCTCCTGTTATGTAATATAAGAGAAAAATGTAAATCAATAGAAGTCTATGAGAAGATTATCTTGTGAAGTCATTTAAGTGGGATGTAATATAAGTAAATACAATAAGAAAATCTTATATATGAGACGTTTCCGAAATAAGTCTTTAACTATGGATAACGTATTTACAGACTGTCCTCTGAGTAACTATACCTCCAAAAGGAGTCATCTACTAACAATTTAGTCTGTTAGTAGTATGTTTTAGAGTTAGTCTGTCTGCTAACAATTTCAACCATCCATTCATTTCCAGCTCAGTTTAATAGGGTCGATTAGTATTTTATTTTAAATTCCTTTAATACGAAAATAATATATTGCAAAGAGAGAACCTACTCCAACAATACCTATTTATATAAGTTAGTTGTGCCTGTAGAGTGTATACATTCATGTTATCTTACTTTTGAGCTGTTTATATGGTTACTTTTTACATTTGCGGGTATAATTTGTAAGTAGTACACAATGATGCTTCTTAATGCACAAGTCTTTCGACTTTTAACAATACCATGGGCTTTAGGGTGTAGGTTTGCTGAATTTCATAGAAGTATTTGGTTATTTATTCTTTCAACGATTCATCCATTTGTATCGCGTATTCTGAACAATGTCACACAATCCAAAAAACCATAACAATAATAATAATTCAATAAAATAACATTCAAAATAGTTATCAAAGATATTATAAACTTAGATTAATAAAGATCTAAATTAATTTCTTTGAAATAGAACAAATTAAGAAAAATTTACTACTTATTTTATTCTAATAACTTTTCCTCTTTTAATATATTCTTTTTGACTGTTTTCCTCTGTTTACGTGTTCTATTTTTTTTTAATTCAGTTTTTTAATTTTAAAATTCTTTACTTAAATTTTTTAGTATGGATATATGTTACAAAACGGTTATAGCTAAGATTAAAACAACTAGCAATGCGAAAATTACTTATTATAAGATGCACGAAAATAGTCCGATGAAAAATGTACAGTTGTGTCCTGATCACTAACTCTCCCCCTGCAATTTTGCCATTTTTGGTTATGTTTACCATGTGTAATAAAGTATATAAATATGTTTAAGAATAAATTTGGCAACAAGGTATCGACTCTCATTGGACTATTTTCGTGAATCCTACTATATTAGGTGAAATATAAACGAATAAGTGGAATATTTTACAGCATGAAATAATCAACATTGAACAAAAGCAAAGAGATCTCATTAGATGTAGGGCTATTAAAACAGATAATCGTATATATACAAAGGTTGATTAATATATGTTTAATAAGTGGAAAATTATTTACCAATTTACCTAGCATAGAAACTTTACAGTATAATATTATTCCATAATGAAAATTTCGTAGAAAATAGCTGAAGTCTTTTGGAGATTAATGTTCAAAAATACATTTAAACATTACTTATATTAGTTTTCGTTTAGTTTTTATTAGCCCTAACAACAGAAATTTATTAAGTAATGAGACTTAATGACAGTTCCTCATTTTAAATTAAAAAATTTTAATTTTATAATACACTTTATGGTTATTGGTATCACAACTACATTATTAAGAAAGAATAAAGAGCTTCTTGTGAACAATAATAATATTTTGTTGCATTGATTAAAAATATTATCTCTACTTTACTTCTGCCAAAATTTCCTTTTTTTAATTGAAAACGTGGTCAATTATTTAAAAGAAATAATAGCTAAATAAACTGTTGTTTGCAAACCAATTTATTACTATATTAGCCAACATTAAGAGTCATTTGGTTTCACGTTGTTTTAACACGACAAAGCATTTCGTTAATTATTTGAATTTATGTACTTTGATGAAAAGCTTACTTAAATATATTTCACCTACAGTTAAATGTATTTCCTGCAAATCAATAAAATTTTTGTTAGGAAAGAAAAACATTTAATTTTAGTAGGTGACATGTGTAATTACTTTTATTTAATTATTTTTTATTTTACTAATACGAGTATAGAAGAAATTATATACGTTTTTTAGGAAGAGTTTTATTTATTTTATACGTAATAAAATTCGGTGTTGCTATAAAGTTAACAAAGTACAAAAAGGGTCTTAGGTATCGATAAAGAGCATCACATTATTAAATAATAATCAAACATCACAAAGACCAAAACACCAGTGTCTATGTGTACGTGTGGTAGCTTTAGTTTATCGTACCGTAACAGAGCACCTTCTCCCTCTGGGGAAGGTTTAATCTTAGAAATCGTATTAAACCCGTTTCCTTGTTAACCACCAGATCCATCTAGTTAAAACAATAAACGTTTTCATTAGATTTACAATCATAAAAAAATAATTAAGAAGTCAGTTATTGACTTTAACTTCTTAGTTAACTTTTTATAGGCTTCATGGAAACATTTATATTCATTCATTACTTTATTCATATTACACAACTATCTTATTAGATAGAAGGAAATATTTTATAAATTATTTAAATTTAAATAATAAAAAATTATTATTTAAATGTCGTCACATTTAAATTTAAATAATAAATTTATTATTTATAAATAAAAATCATGTATTATTATTAATTCATTATAAATTTTGATTATCAGATAAATGTTCCATACATTTTCTAACAGCGTTAAGAATATTTAAAAGTATTTTTTCCACTTAGTTTTCTGAACGTTGATCAATTATTGATTTGGGTTCAATATAACTTATTCTATTACTATATTAGCCAATTGCTAAAATTGGCAATATACATTTAGTTTTTTCAAAACTAAAATGCCTTATTAGTTTCATAAAATGTGTGAATAAAAAAGTCTTAGTAAAAATTAATTTTAAGATAAGAGTGTGGGATGGGGCAGCAGTGTCAACACAATTCATGTAAGAGGTTGTTGAGACAAAGCCTTGGAGATTAAAGGTTGAGTTTATATTGGATCGAGACATTAGTTTAAACCTGGTTGGTTTATGATAAGTTATACTGAGAAAGACTACACTTATACTATAAATTAAATTGGTTAAAATCATGTTTAAATCAACAATTTAATGATAATATTTTACTTTTATTAATAAGTTCTTTTTTCTGTTCAGATTTATATAAAATGACTTAAAGTATTCCGGACGATAAATTTTGCTGATTAAAGTACAAGAGAATAAATATAAATAAATATTTACATTTCAGTTCTATTAAATAGCTTTTTACCTTAAGATCATTTTCCGAGGAAAAAGTAGGGAAGCAGTTTGGAAGGGAAAAACCTTCTTAGCACGAAACAACCAAGACATTGTAAAGATGATTGTTTGTGGCCTTAAGCTGATGATCTCCTTACAAAATTACTATGATTTGAAATAAAACTGTTTCAAAAGTCAACAAATTCTCAACCATTTAATTTTTTTATTTTATGTTTATGTTAATTGTTTATTCAATTTGTATCACCTTGAAAATATTTATACCGCACTAAAAGTATTCAATGCAAGTTTGTATTAAATAGTGTTATTCCTATTTTACATTCAAATTGTAGGGCTGCTAATATAATCAATAAATAAAACATTTCAACAAGAGCACCCTTTTGAGAATGAAAACTTTTATTATTTTTGGTGACTACATATACTTTTAACAGAAGAGTTAAGAATATTTATAGCACACAAAGAGAACCCTCAGCAACTTATTAATAATCAAATACCATCAAATAATCCTATCTTTGAAAGAATAACTAAACTACAAATGAAATAGATGGAAGAAATTTAACCTGCAAAGTGAAACACCTGATAATAACATTGTTTATGATACAAAAGTTTATTTATTAATAATAGGTTAGAGTTTTATTTGTACAATGACCATGAAGATGGACTAATGTCCCGAAACATGTAGTCACCAAAAATAATAAAAGTTTTCATTCTCAAAAGGGTGCTCTTGTTAAAATGTTTTATTTATTGATTAAAAAAAGTGTTAATTAAGATACAAGTCTATTAAAGGGCAAGGCAATAAAAAGTCTCAATTAAAAAATCTTCTATAATGTCGTAAAAAAGTAATGCTTCAACATTATTATGTAATAGTGGGAATTAATATTTTAGAATAAAAGTGAAATTATAACATGGAGTGTATTAAAAAGCGTGTATTTTTTGTTTTTGGTGTTTTTCATAGCAGTAAATAATGGAGATATCCTTTCGCTGTACGAAAATAAGAATTGAAAACTCATTTTTGGAGCTGTTAAAAATGCAATGCCCTACAGTATGATAAGTCAGACAAAAGGAGATATGAAGAAGCAAAACCGTTAACATACGTGTTAAGAAGACCTATACAAATAAAATTTTTAGTGTCCGTTTTGGGCTCATTTTCGGACTGAGTCATAACTTTCAATACAGTTTGCAACGAAATAATTTTTATTTGAAATGTAATGCATACATTGATTTTCATTCATGTAAGGTCATTTTAAAATCAACCTTATTTTTGTAAACATATTATTATTGTATATTTCCAAAAAATAATCCCTTTCATTGAATCATGTTACATAATACTCAATTAAAATGAAAAAAATATAGTAAACACTTTTACAAATATAACACTTTTACAAGTAAAAAATAAGTCATATATAAGAAAAATATCATTTTTTCTTTACACTTACTCTTTTATCGACCATTAATACACCTCAATATTGTAACGTTCTCAAAATGTCTGGCCTACATTTGGGTTAATGTTGGACTGATCACCCAACTTAAAGAATATTTCCACCCTAGAAGCGCGCCTACGGTAGCCCTACCCGCCAGGTGTTACAGAGGGATGTTATGAGTGCTGCCTATGTCAAGTTGAAGGCGTATTTAAATCCCTATGCCGCTCGTGTGGCTGATATCGGCGGCAACGACCTTGAACTTGGCCAGCCGCAATGCCCAAGTAGCCGCTAGCGCCAGCTGACTGATAAGCCCGACATGTCCTGCTGCCCAAGCCTGTTTAGCCGTTAAGCTGTGTCATTTTGGATTGAGTTGTTGGCGAGCTAATTTAGTGAAGTGAATTTGCCCTCGACCATCGTTGGATATTTTCGACTGTTTGGATATTTTCCCGAGGGTTTTAATTGCTGCTGTTTGGAGTGGCGTCTCTCTGGGTCACTAGACTTTTGCTGTACCCTGTGTGTTCGACACTTCGCTCGCCTGGACTTTCGCTCTCGCTGTTCCACACTTCGCTCACTGGCACTCCGCTCCTATGCCAGTGGCGTGGTGCTCGTGAGACTGGTTTAAATGTATGGTGTCTTCTTGGGTGAGTGCGGAACTTTTCTTTTCTCACCAGTATGAAACATTTTTTTTGGCCTTCGAGGGACATTATATTCTCCGGAGCTTCAAGGTCTAGGGATCAGCTGTGAATGAACTAGAACTTAGTTTGAATGAACTTGAACTGTGTTTTCAGGGGCCCCTGCATTAAATGTTTGTGAATTTTCTCTTATGTTCATGTAATTAAGGTTTATAAAGGGTTCTGAAAAATAATTTGTTGTAATTAAACTTAGTTATTATTACTGAATATTGGCATTAGTTATTGTGACCAAGGGCTTGTCTAGTCTTAATAAACAACAGAATTTTTACTATAAAATTTAATTAAGATAAGGTATATTGTCTGAGGTAAATTCATGTGTGAGGGTCAAAGGCCATGGTTAAGGGTATCTACCCATAGTTTATTTCATTACTAAAAACAATCTTGGTATTGGTGAACTTGACGGGCTGAGTCCCAGCACTGCAGAGTCCGGCTTCCTTGTGAGCCCTGCGAGTCCTTCAGCACAAGGTGGCGCCCTCAATAAATAGAATTTTCCTTCAGATTCAGCTAGTCAAGGAAACCAGTCACAGGCTGTTGATACCCAATTGCCCCAGGATTATTATTTTGCCCACCCCTTTCTCCCTGAGCAAGACCGGCATATGGGGACGGTGGCAAATGGCGCAGCAACGTGGGGCCTGTGAATAAAGCTAAGAAGTTTACCTGGTACATAACTAAATATTTACTAGACTATATTTTTGAGTATAGCAGAAGATAGTTTTCTGAGTAGGCCTATGTTGCAAATAATTTAGTCAATCAAACCAGATATGACTTAGAGTTTTAATTGGGTATATTATAATTATATATTAAATAGTGGTTTTAATTAATTTTCTTTGTTTTTGAGCTGGTAACCCTTTGGGATTTAATGATTTTCATACCAGGTGGTATATGGTGTCTGTCTCTTTGTGGAATTTAGTCTCTTATATCAGCATGAACTCTTATCATCTGCGTAAGGGAGAAGTGGAGTATGAGTTAAAAATTAGGAAACTGGACACTCAAGGAACGGCTGGAGAACTTAGGAAGAGATTGTCTCAGGCTTTTGCAAGTAATGTTGATATTGATGATGGAGTTGTCAATGCATTGGATGCAACATCAGAATTGGAGGACTGTGAGGCCAAACTGCAAGATCTATCTACTTTAGTGGTAGATTATGAGGGCAATTATAATGATAATGAATTTAGTAGACTAAATGCTCGACTACTTCACTTATACCTTCGAGTAGAGCGAATTCCGGTTGGTGCGACAGTAGATAACGAAGACGAGGAAACAAAGAAATCTTTGTTAGCTCGGACCAAGGAAGTAATAGACAATTTTAAGCCTAAGGATCTGCCATCCGAGAAGACTTCAAGAACCACTCAAGATGGTGTACCTCAGGTTGGAAACTTACTGGAGCTTGATAATACTGATCAGACCCAGGGCCTTCCACTCCCGGAGCCAAAATTGGATAGGCCTGTAGGAAACCCAATTGAGCCAGGTAAATCAGTTGTTGATGCTAGGCAACATAGTTTATCAGCAGTAATGGGAGGAGCATCTAATCGTCTAACCTCTGAACCGCCTCGTCAACTCATCGTACGTGCAAAATATGTACCCGTATATAAATGGGGATTGACTTTTGATAATACTGGTCAGAGCATCGCGGCCTTCCTTGAGAGAGTCGAGGAACTTCGCCGGGCCAGAGGAGTCACTCATCAGGAATTATTTGAGTCGGCAGTCGATCTGTTTTCTGGGGCAGCGTTAATATGGTATAGGTCTGCAGCAGGACGAATCCACTCCTGGACTCAGTTATGTAAAGAGTTAAGGGAGGTTTTCCAACCCATCGATTATGATTTCAGACTTCACCAAGAAATTTTCAACCGGTTTCAAGGGGAGAAGGAGCCCATTGATTTATATATGGCTGCGATGGAAGGTCTGTTTGGCCGCCTTTCAGTTCCTGTGCCCGAGGCAACTCAATTAGTGCAAATCTACAACAATCTTCACCCGCAGCTCCAGGATCGGCTAGCATTAGTGGATCTAAAAACTTTGGATGATTTGCGTTCTATGGGGCGTCGAGTTGAAGCCGGCCGACTTCGCCAGAATAGACCTAGACCGTCACTCAACCTAGGACCATCATTAGAGCCAGATCTGGCATACCAGGAGCCAAGTCAACGCAGAGGACAACTGATGGGGAGAGTAGCAAGCCTCAATGATGGATCTAACAAGGAAAGGCCACCCATATCATGCTGGAATTGTGGCATGGAAGGTCATAGGTTTGGGACTTGCCGGAAACCACGCAAGAAGTTTTGCTATGGCTGTGGTCAAGCTGATACAACCAAAAGAGACTGCTCTGTGTGCAAACAAAAAAACTTGCAGAGTCGGGAGCCAGTATCATAGAGAAAACTGACTCCCGAGAAATAGACACCAACCCAAAGCTTGACTACGTTATAGAGTCTAAGTCACATGATCCGAGACCATATCTTAAGATTAGAGTATTTGGAAGGGAAATAATTGCTTTGTTGGATTCAGGTGCTACTCAAACAATATTGGGAAATGAGGGCCTACGGATTATACAAGAATTTCCTACCCGCTTAAGGAAAGTTGAAGGGAAGTCTGTAGAAACTGCAGATGGAAGGAAACATGAAGTTAGTGGTTTTGTTGTTCTACCCCTTACCTTAAAAGGGAAAACTGAAAATCTTAGTGTCCTAGTAGTACCTTCCTTACAACAGTCTCTTATACTGGGAATTGATTTCTGGGAGTCCATGCATATTGTAGCCGATTTGTCCAACAGACAATGGGAATTTGCATCAGGTGGAAAGCAGATATTTTGTGGAGCCATTGAGGGTATTAAGTCAGAGGAAGATCTACCTGATGAGGAAAAGAAGAAACTTCAAGAATTGATTGAGCGACATTTTAGTAGGGAAGCTAGTACCTCTTTAGGCCGTACGGATAGAGTGGAGCATATAATCGACACCGGGGATGCAAAGCCATCAAACAAAGGTATTATCCGGTATCTCCCGCAAGACAACAACTGATCAACGAAGAATTGGATAAAATGCTGAAGTTGGGTGTGGTCGAGCCATCAAGAAGTGAGTGGTCTTCGCCTATATTATTATTGGATAAACCTGATGGTAGCAAGAGGTTTTGTGTCGACTTCAGGAAAGTCAATTCAGTCAGCAAGAAGGATGCGTATCCACTGCCACGTGTAACCTACATCCTAGACCGACTTCGGGAAGCCAGATATCTGTCGAGCTTAGATATCAAGAGCGCTTATTGGCAGATTCCGCTTGAAGAATCCAGCAAGGAGAAAACTGCCTTCACTATTCCAGGAAGAGGTCTTTTCCAGTTTGTTACGATGCCGTTTGGCCTTTCAGGAGCTCCAGCCACCTGGCAAAGATTCGTGGACAATGTCTTGGGACCCGACTTAGAACCTTACGTGTTCGTGTACTTGGATGACATCATTGTGGTGACGCCTACCTTCCAAAAGCATTTAGAGATCTTATCAGAAATTTTCCGAAGAGTTAGGGATGCCAAGTTAACACTGAACCAAGATAAGTGCAAGTTTTGTAGAAAAGAGCTGAGGTATCTTGGATACATTGTGAGTGGAGAAGGGCTCAGAGTCGACCCCGAGAAGGTCAAATCTATAGTTGAGATACCGATCCCACGCAACCAAAAAGAAGTCAGGCAGTTTGCTGGAACAGCATCATGGTATAGGAGGTTCATTCCTAACTTTGCGGAAAGGATGTACCCTTTAACCTCTCTGTTGAAAAGGCGTAGCAAGTTTGAATGGAATGAGGAGGCTGAAGCAGCTTTCCAGGACATCAAGTCGTGTCTCATAGAAGCACCGATCCTTTCATGCCCGGACTTCACAAAACCCTTCATAATTTCCTGTGATGCATCTGGAGTAGGGATTGGAGCTGTTTTAAGCCAGAATCAGGACAAGGGTGAGGTGGTGATCGCTTATGGCAGTCGCACTCTGACTAAGCAAGAGCAAAACTTTTCTGCGACGGAACGTGAATGCCTTGCTGTTATTTGGGCGATTGAGCGTTTCAGGCCTTATGTGGAAGGAACAAAATTCACTGTTATTACCGACCATTATAGCCTTTTATGGTTGAACAATCTCAAGGACCCAACAGGACGTTTGGCCAGATAGGCGATTCGACTGCAACCCTATGACTTTGAGTTGGTGCATCGGAAAGGCAAGGAGAATATGGTCCCTGACTTGTTATCCCGGACAACCATGCAAGAACCTGTAACGGAGGAACCAACTCAATCAACCGAATGTGCCCTCATCACTATTCCTCAGGATATCAAGGATAAGTGGTATTGTGGTATGTTGGAGAGAGTACGGAGCAAGGGTAAGGACTACCCTCAGTGGAGAGTAGAAGACCACCAACTTTTAAAGCAAGTGATTGAGGATGATAGTTTGGAAGAGAACAGTTGGAAATTAGTGCTACCTAAGGAACTTCGACCCCAAGCGTTAGTTGAGTGCCATGATGTACCAACCGCCGGACATCAGGGTGTGCTGAAAACCTACAAGAGGTTGCAACAAAGGTTCTATTGGCCCAAAATGCGGAAGGATGTCGCCAATTATATTTCCAAATGTCGGATTTGTCAACGTACCAAATATGACCAGACTCGACCCACTGGTATGATGGGCGAACTTCGCCATGTTGATCGACCATGGAAAATGATTGCAGCCGACCTCATTGGCCCCCTTCCCCGCTCACTGAAAGGTTTTAAATACCTACTGGTCGTCACGGATACCTTCTCCAAGTACTCGGTACTGCAACCTTTGAGGTCTGCGACTTCACTGCTGGTGTCAAGACACATGGAAGATAATATATTCATGGTCTACGGAATTCCAAAGTACCTGATATGTGACAATGGGTCCGAATTTATAGGTGGTGCCATGTCAAAACTGGCTCAAGAGTACCATATCAAGATACTCCTAAATGCAAGTAGACATCCTCAGGCCAACCCGGCTGAACGGGTGAATCGAGATGTGGTGACAATGTTACGAGCTTACGTGGATGATAAGCACAGGGAATGGGACAAATTCATCCCTCAAATTGGATTTGCCCTGCGAACAGCCTACCACGAGACAACCAAGCACACTCCTGCCTTCTTGAATTTTGGAAGGGAGCTCACCACTACTGGTTCAGGATTTGACCTTCTGCAAGTTGGAGAGACACCTACTGTGGAAGACTGTGAACAGTATGGGGAGAAGCTTCTGGAACTCAGGCAAATCCATCAAGAGGTAGTCCAAAGACAGAAGGAAGCCCATGATAGGAACGCCACCCGTTATAACCTTCGACGCAGAAAAGAAGAGTTTACCGAGGGCGAGTTAGTGCTCAAGAGGAACTATGTCCAGTCGGATGCGTCCAAGGGATTCTCAGCCAAATTGGCTCATCGCTTTATTGGGCCATTCGTTATTTCCAAGAAGATATCTTCACAAATCTACTCTCTGAAGGACATGGAGGGAAAAGAAAAGGGAAACTGGCACGTGTCTGATCTGAAAAGGTTTCGGCAGTGATGAAAATTTGGGAAATTTTCTGCTAGCAAGGGGGTATTTGTAACGTTCTCAAAATGTCTGGCCTACATTTGGGTTAATGTTGGACTGATCACCCAACTTAAAGAATATTTCCACCCTAGAAGCGCGCCTACGGTAGCCCTACCCGCCAGGTGTTACAGAGGGATGTTATGAGTGCTGCCTATGTCAAGTTGAAGGCGTATTTAAATCCCTATGCCGCTCGTGTGGCTGATATCGGCGGCAACGACCTTGAACTTGGCCAGCCGCAATGCCCAAGTAGCCGCTAGCGCCAGCTGACTGATAAGCCCGACATGTCCTGCTGCCCAAGCCTGTTTAGCGGTTAAGCTGTGTCATTTTGGATTGAGTTGTTGGCGAGCTAATTTAGTGAAGTGAATTTGCCCTCGACCATCGTTGGATATTTTCGACTGTTTGGATATTTTCCCGAGGGTTTTAATTGCTGCTGTTTGGAGTGGCGTCTCTCTGGGTCACTAGACTTTTGCTGTACCCTGTGTGTTCGACACTTCGCTCGCCTGGACTTTCGCTCTCGCTGTTCCACACTTCGCTCACTGGAACTCCGCTCCTATGCCAGTGGCGTGGTGCTCGTGAGACTGGTTTATATGTATGGTGTCTTCTTGGGTGAGTGCGGAACTTTTCTTTTCTCACCAGTATGAAACATTTTTTTTGGCCTTCGAGGGACATTATATTCTCCGGAGCTTCAAGGTCTAGGGATCAGCTGTGAATGAACTAGAACTTAGTTTGAATGAACTTGAACTGTGTTTTCAGGGGCCCCTGCATTAAATGTTTGTGAATTTTCTCTTATGTTCATGTAATTAAGGTTTATAAAGGGTTCTAAAAAATAATTTGTTGTAATTAAACTTAGTTATTATTACTGAATATTGGCATTAGTTATTGTGACCAAGGGCTTGTCTAGTCTTAATAAACAACAGAATTTTTACTATAAAATTGAATTAAGATAAGGTATATTGTCTGAGGTAAATTCATGTGTGAGGGTCAAAGGCCATGGTTAAGGGTATCTACCCATAGTTTATTTCATTACTAAAAACAATCTTGGTATTGGTGAACTTGACGGGCTGAGTCCCAGCACTGCAGAGTCCGGCTTCCTTGTGAGCCCTGCGAGTCCTTCAGCACAAGGTGGCGCCCTCAATAAATAGAATTTTCCTTCAGATTCAGCTAGTCAAGGAAACCAGTCACAGGCTGTTGATATCCAATTGCCCCAGGATTATTATTTTGCCCACCCCTTTCTCCCTGAGCAAGACCGGCATATGGGGACGGTGGCAATATTGTCTATGCTATAAAAAATTTATTGAAAGCAAATTAAAGTAACTTTATTAAATTTAAATTTTTTATTATTGGCTTTCTACAAATATTTTTTCTAAAATAAATTTACCTTCAATTACAGGTAATTAAAAACTAAAAAATGTTACACAATATTTTAATAAATTTTAAAATTCTCTTCGTGAAACTGATCTATAACCTGTCATGTCAAACATTAAAATATTTGAATAGTTAAATCCTTGCCTCGACAGTAATCGGCAGACGGGGATCACAGTAATGTATTAGTCATGTAATCCCGGACTAAATGCAATTCGTGGATATTGAACTTGGTGTTTAAAAAAATCTGTTTTAATTCTTTTCCTGGAAATATAATAATTATATTATTCATGTTTTATAGTGATCGTAATATAACTAAACCTTGCAAAGTGATGTTTAGATAAAAAAAAAAACTACTACATTATTTTGTGACAAAAATAAAACTTACGCTATTTAAAACAGTATGAACAAAATTATTCATTTATAAAACACAATATTTTTATTTATATAGCCATATTCATATTATTTAGATTATTTGCTAAAAATAGACTTTATAATATTTAACTTTAAGTTTGGGATAAAAAGTACAAACTGTAAAGCAATAATACTTCACAATAGTATATTTCGTCACAAGGGCCGAAAGGGGCGTTTTGCCGGCCCCGAGATCGTGTTTCAAGTTCGAGACGAAGTCGAGAACTTGAAACGATCGAGGGTTGGCAAAACGCTTTCGGCCCGAGTTACGAACGATATTTTTCATCACACTACACAATGCAATAAATATTATAATAATGAAAAAATATTTTATTCACCAACAACTAACATAACATAACTACTAACCTAATCTAGCGGGATGCAATGTGTTTCCGGTTGCTAGGCAACCAATTCATTTCATTGCTGCAGTCACATGTTTTTGTGATACTGTACAACGTGTTGTGAATGTTTTTATGTAAGGTCTAGGCCAGCTGATTTTGCAGGCCTAGGCCGGCAAAACAGGTGTTTCGACGGTAGAAACGAGGATCGAAAACAGGTGATATCGATGTAGTGTGATGAAAATATTTTTTCATCATACCATTGCGATAAACGTTGTTTTCGGAACGGTCAGCTGTGATCGAAATTAGTTGATTCCCGGTGGGTTGGATAAACGTGTTGGTAAACAATGTTTTCGGGACTAGACCTCGAAACAGTGGTTTTCGGGACTAGGCCGGAAAAAAAACTTCCAATGTTTGACACCACTAGCGTTGCTCTTCTGCTTACAGCAACTTAAACCTCGTTGACTCCAATATATAAATGTCAAACAGCTGATTGTTTAGTTGTAAATAGTTCAAATACAAGATAAACAAATAACAACGTAAGAGGGGGTATATAGGTTAAAATGTATTAATTAATTTTTATCCAAACTGTAAATTTATTAAAGGTGGTATGATGAAAAGTACTGTTCGTAACTCGTCCGAAAGTGGTATATCGGTGCTCGATCGAATTCAAGTACTCGGCTTCGCCTCGTACTTGAAACTCGATCTTACACCGATAACGACCACTTTCCGGACTAGTGACGAAATATACTATATTGTAAAACGGTTAGTCTAAAATTAAAATTATATTAAAGAATTAAATTATTTTAAATAAGTTACGTCCAAGAGAAGTATGAATGGATAATACCACGTTGAATATTATTTTAATGGTAATTTAAGTCTCAACAATAACCACCAAACAAAAAAGTTTACTAGATTCGGAGTTCACTTATTTTAAGCTTTCGGTCTTATGATTTCAATGCAATTTTTGAACTGGTATCATTACTTGTAAGCTTACCTTCTCACTCATATTGACATCAACCCCCTAAAGTGATTTTCCATTTAATAATATGAAATATTTGAAGATTACTGCCTAAAGCCATGACTTGATAGCGTTATATTTTTTCTGTTTACTATGAAAAACCGGTCCATGCGTAACCTTCACATTGAAATGTCGTAGTAAAAGATTTTTATGATATATTTTTTTAAAATTCTCTTTAAATAATGTATTAAGATCAATACTATGTTTTTAAAACTGTGTAACATTTGACAAAAACCTCATAAGTTAATTTAATCAAATAGAAATTTCATTTTAACCAATAGTGAAAGGGCTAGTAGAGTTGTTGTGAAGAGTTTCATAATTTACTTTCCTTTTAAATTTCAACTTGGGACATAATAAATGCTCTAAGGTACAGCTGTACATTAAGGTCGGTCTGTAAGACGCATTGAATGCACAAGTGGTGGGTCTCGGTGTTCTTTGAAGTCTGCTTTTAGTCTGTCACGTGTGCATATGCACACGTGAATTCAAAATGAAATGGCTTTAAAAAAGAACTAGTCATGCACGGATAAAAAAAACTTTTTCAAAATAAATACTAGTGCAAAACAAAAGAGTTGATGTTACTTATATAAGTTGTTATGTAATAATTTATACTCTTGTCTCCGGAAAAATACGCAATTTAAATTATTCACATTAAAATTTTAAATTTGTTATTCCGGATCTTATAATTTATTGATGATTTACCAACTTAAAACACAGAATGTTCAGTCACATGCTAGAGTTTAAGGAATGGAATGTTATGTTTACAATTAACCGGACATAATCATAGTTATAAATGAGTAACATAATATAGTTTTTGTTGTACTTTTATCGTTGTTGAAGCTGTCTTTAAAATCTTACGAAAGCGTTAACATAATGATCAAAATAAAAATTCTAACAAATAACATTCATTATTGAGTTAAATAGATCTACAGCACATCCAAAAAGATATTGAGGTTTAAATGACAGAACTTAACAACACTATTGATCGAAAACTAACATATGAAAAATATAAATATATAAACAGAAGTGTATGATATTTAAATCTTATGTTAGCAATCCTTTAAATGTTATATTATTGATAAGGTAAAATTTTAATATGATCATACATATATATCAAGCAATCAACTGGCTAAAATGAACAACAAAAGTGTCCTGTTATTGTTATTGTTTAGTAAATTGTTTCGGACATTTTCCATCACTGATTAGTAAACAATATTCACGAAGTTTTAGGATCTGTAATCTCTGCTAATTTAGTACACGATCGTCCCCATGATGATCGTTCGTCATATGATGATTAAAACGATGATTACGATGATTCGTTTATGAAGATTGATCGTTTAGTTTTCTGTTTAAGCTTTGTGCATTTATTAGTGTTTTATTTAATTTTTGTGCCTGCCTTTTCTGTTTTCAGGTATGGCTATGGACTTCTCCAGGTTCGCCTGGTGTGTTTTTAATAACGTTGTTATGTTATAGGTATTTCTTCTACTTGAGGATGGGATCAAATTCAACACCCAAAATTTCGTGAATTTTGTTTACTGATCAGTTATAGAAAATGTCTACAACAATTTAGTAAGCAAAAGATGAAATCACCATTACCAACAATGATCTTTAACAAAAGAAAAGTGCCCTTTTATTTACAGCTAATCACCTATTTGCTTACTATTAATTTAATTATCTATACAAACATACAATTTAAATACATTTTAAATACTGCTAAATCTTAGTAGATATATTGACGTAATGTAATTAAAAAATATATAACTTATAATTCATTATAAAATTTAGTTATATGGCTTTTAAAACATTGATTATTACCATGTATAATTAATCTTGCACAAAAAATGTTAATGCCTTTAAAACGCTTGCCACGTTAGTTTTATCACCTAAGTTGGCCTGCTATTGAAATCATTTCATAGTAGGCTGTTATACCGTTATACCATCATAATCATAATCATTGTTATACCGTTTCTTGACCGTTATTTATTATAGACATTTACTTCGTTTGAAGTTGTCAATGTGATATAGAATAAACTAACAAATTGTGTGCTTATAAGGGAACGAATGACAAAATTCGTTTTCTAAATTCAACATTTATCGGATTTTTCAAAAAATATCCTCGTTCATGTAAAATACACGAAAATAGCCCGATGAGAGATGATGCAATGTTGCCAGATTTATTCAGAAACACATTTTAATAATGTATTACACATCGTAAACATAACTATAAGTACGCTTTTTCTTCGCGTATAGAGATAAGTAAAGTGAAAACAAAAAGGGGCCAGTTACCTAAAGGCTAAGAACAATGGATGCAACCACCCGCCGCCCAGGTTTCTAATATTCTCCAGGGAAATCAGATGAAGAGGAGTAATCGAACTTTATCCTGTTTTGTGTTTCAGTTAATTATTTTAAATACAAAAGTTTCATGTTTTCGTACACTTTTTTATTTAATATCAAAATAGGTTATACAATTAATCTATATCTATACTTATTTAATACGCTAAGGGTTTTTTTTTGTCTTGAGAACTCCTCCTACAATTTTCAACCGATTTTCAAGTTTTTGGTGTCGTTGGATAGGGCTTGGTCTGTAGTTGTTTCCGCCAAAATTTGATGAGAATCGAACTGAAAATATTGGCGCTATCCACAATTGAACTCTAAAAATTCCCCATTTAAATAACATTGTAATTGAATAAAGCATTTTAAACATATGTTAATAATCAGCTGTAAATACGTGTAGTTTTTGGTAATTACAGATATTCACAATACTGGATTGGTCTGATGTCATTGATTTAGAACTAAAGTAACATTTTTGCTGCAATAAAATAAATTGCTCGATTTCGAGCAACATGTATACTAGTTCCCTCTAAAACTGCTGAGTACTATCTTGTTGTGTTAGTCTACATCCCATGACAAGACTGAATAAGTACAAACTCAAACAAACAACTACAATACAACTAGAATCAATTCAAACAAGTTCTAGGAGAAAATAAACAACGATATTCAATGTGAGATACGATAATTATTGTAGTATTACTTATATAACATAATTCTACCAACTAAAAAATGATGTACTCGACTATGTATGCCTTATACCTTATTGTAAGAAACTCGTATATCCAAATGTAAGATTTAGGGTAACATTTTCTAGTGCATGGAAATGATAATTTTTAACTTAGTGTATTGGAAAAAAGTGTACTTGAAGTGAAATTAATAGTGTAACGATTTCATTTACATTAAATGGTAATAATGGATTGTAGATGTATAGTTTACTTTTTAGACGAACTGAAAGTATTAATATGTTTAGATACTATACATTTTCCTAAGAGGACGTAAAAGGGAGAAGGAAATATGAGAAATGCCTTACTTAGAACTTACTATTCGTGATACAATTCCTTTATTAAAATGACTATTTTCATGCGTGAAATTGTTGTACCAAACCCAATGAGGCACAATAAAGTTATTGATTTAACTCAGTAGCTTTTTGAAATTACAATTTTGTGAAGTGGTTAAATAATGTTCTTTAAATAAAAGTTAATTAAAATGCCTTTCTCATCTACATTTTTTTATTAAGATTTCAGAATTTTTTAAATTCAAATTGCTGTAATAAAAATTGAAATAAACTTAAAATTACCAACTGGACATTTATTATAAAATTCAAATAAGTGTTGAAAATTTCATGCTTCACATAAATGACAAATAACTTACATTCCTTTAGTAATCCTTTCAAACTGTTGTTTTGGTTTACTCACAACAATTTGAATTAATTAGTTTGTAAAGTATTTACTGGATCTGGAGCTTTCATTTCTGTTTTCCATTTTCCAAGGTTACGCTATGAACTATCAAAACAATCTACAGTTCAAAACGTAAATTGTTCAATTAATCCATAAATATTAATCAAACAAGGTCAATGAGTTTGCAGTTTGCACAAAAATAACACAATAAATTGGCCATGTTTTTTTCAAGCCTTTGTAATTTTTACTTTTGACGAATAAATCAGATTTTTATTATTAATTCACGCATTATAAATAATTCCTTTGATAATCAAAAGGGACTTCCCTTTCGATTTTCAAAGAGGCTTTTAAATATGTATGTATCATTTGAAACATTCAACATGTTTCCATTGACATGAAATAAATCTTTTTACAGCTCTTTGTTGAATTGACAGTGAAACACACTATCGTCTGCGTTGTATCTTTTTGTCAATTATTGAATTAATAACTAATGACACAAACAAACTTTGAAAGAAAATTAATGAAAATTTTTTATTGATAAAATACATTTATATTTACAAAATATATAACAAAATTTACTTAGGCCTATTGTATAACTAAAGTATTTAAGGGGGGGGGGGGGTTGAACCATTCCACCTCAAAATGTAAAAAAATTGCCACTGGCGTTGATAGACACAAAAAAATAACCATGGTAAAATGATGAAGTGGACAGACAGGTGCCTCTAGATGTCAAATAAGGCTACTGTGTAGCTCATTACATTCAAGTTTCATTTAATCTTGAAAAATAATAAAGTTATTTAAGAATCTTGTTTTGATAAATATAATAATTTATCGATAATTTTTAGCAAAGCCTAATACACAATATGATTAGATGAAATGCAATTTTAACAATGTTGTAAAGATTATAACAAAGGGATGGAAAAATGTAATCAAATTACAATGTAAATTACACAAATAAAATGAGATTTTTTACCAACAACCATACATGACAGAAGTGTCTTATACAACATTTTCTGTCTCAAAAACACATTTCTTCTCTCTTTAGGAGAAGTGATATTATCATTCCGACTTGATGAGAGGAAACGTAACTTGTTTAGCCAGAAGAAGCTGGGTTTACGAGAAAACACGTTTAATAAGATTTGCCAGATTGCCTTTCCCAGGAATGCTGGTGGGAAATGTGCTTTGGATTAGGCGAATGAAATAATTGATCTCTTAGTTTCTAAAGCATACAAATCTTTCTAAAATATTGCATTTTTCCACCAACAATAATTTCGACATTGAATTGTAGCACGTTTCTGAAATGGAAAAGAACTGTATGATGGAAAAAATAATTCTCTATTGTTTTTCTTATAAAATAAAATGTAAATAGTTTTAAGTATAAGAACAAGTTAGTAGTTAGATTAACTATAAAATGTACTACAATTAGAGACTTTTAGGAGACTAAATTTATATTCTAGGCCTATGTATTTTAAATTACTTGAAAGCGTTGGATAAAATTTTTAAAATCAAATATTTTTTACTGGGTGGAAACAGTTTGAATGATGTTTTTAACGTTGTAGTCTAACATTCTATATGTTATTAATAAGCTATTATACTAGTTGAGTATTAAATTAAATATGAACCTGAAATTTTAGATAATATTTTTATTAAAATTAAAAAGGAATAGATATATTAATTAAAGAAGTTGATTTAAGAGGGCGTTGGAGTGCCTCCATGTTGGATTTATTTCCCATAAGAGCAATGATAAACTTGTCCCAGGCATTTGTCATATAATTTCTTTATTTTTTGTCCAATTGGTTCAGAATAAATAGCGTTTGAATCCCAATTAAATTCCCCATTCCTTTTGCGAGATCGATTCTTTGTAAATAATTTATAAAATTCTCTAGAAAATGTTTTAAAAGTAGTAAAAAACTTGCTTTGTTATTTCAAGTTAGTAAAAAACACTAATGTTAAAATACAATTCCTCTCGCAAACCAAATCCGCCTTGATGAACCCTTTATTTAAAGCTATAAACCATTATTTTCTGATTATAAATTAAGGAGTTATTTGACATCCCGTTTAACATTGCTCTTATGGGGGAAAGGCATCATTTGGATTGACTCCAACGCCCTCTTAAGCGAATAAGTTACGATACAACATTTTTAAAATAACTGTTTTGTAATATGTATTAAATTAACCTTTAATTGTATTTAATAGAGAGCTTTTTTCAATTACGGCAAATGAATGTGGTAAACAGTAAAAGTTATTCTATTTTTTGCAAAAGTGCAAAATTTTTATTAGGAAACATCTTAAGTATTTAAAGTTGATAAAAACAAAATATTTTCTATTATTTATGCAGTTTAACCATCCTGCAAAAATTATTACTCATAAATTTACAGATATAAAATCACCGTATGTAAAAAAAAAAAACCAAAAAAAAACTCTGTATTGTTTACAGTGTAAAGAATTATCAATTAACATATTATCAAATAATAAAGACATTGAACGAAATATAGTACTTAATGTAGAATTAAGATGTTTTTTTTATAAATTCTGCTTTACTTCTATGCATGTAAGAAAAACAACTAGTACAGTAATTATGCACTAGTGCCATAACCTAAAATAATTTTTACAAGATATTTATTTTTAACTTACAATTACTATTTCCAATAATCATTTAACTATCATTGGGCTTCGAGAAATACATATTTAAATGTCGTGGGTGTATAAAGTTTTTGCGTTTTATGGATTTCAGTGGTCGCTTAATTAGACTCTTTGGTCAACAGATCCAAATATTTGTTATTACATTCGTGACTAATTACCAAATAATTGAGTTGTACGACATATTTATCCAGAGAGACTATAAACAGTGAAAATAATTGTTTGAGCATTTTATCTTGTATTGAATTCCACATTTTAAATTAGTAAATTATATTAATAAGATTTTTCTAACCAAACATCTACAATAAATTTTGTAAATGATTAAAGAAGGATAACTTCTGCATTAGATAAATTTTAAGTAAAAAAATACATCTTTATGTTTTGTTTTAATAAAATAATATAATAAAAAATAAAGATTATAACATTTTTGTTGTTGTCAGTAAAATAATATGTTGTGGTGTTTATAACTAACACCATACATAAAAAAAATTTTCTTGTTTTAACTACAAAAAAATTCTTATATGCATATAATTTATGTTTTATAATATTATTTTAAAACAATGTTGTATAAAAAAATACTATATTTACTTACACGTGCTATAACAACAAGTATAGTTCACCTTCAATCAAGCTACAGATACACAATCATTGTTAAGTTTGTAAACGAAAGGAGGAAGAATAATGAATGTGTGTTTCTAGGAGGTTTTTGTTGCAGCCACCGGGGAAGGTTAAAGCGTGAAAAGTACTTTGGATGACAGAAGAAGTAATGAATTTAGAAGCAGTAGCTTACACACTTGGTCTCCTCCACTGTTTTAACATTAATATACTTGTATTTTGGACATTTAATCTTGTCATACATTATGAAATATTCTACAATTAACCAAATATTTGTAATTCTTAATTTAATAAAGAGCATTCAGTGGTCTAAATTCGACCAAAATTTCTGTTGATCTCGACAAAATGAGTTTTAAAATATCATATACAGTAATTAAATATGCTTACTTCCTGTTTTATTAGGAAATGCTATTACAGTAAAGTAGTGTGAAATTGTTGGTGCTGGCTCAGTTCAAGGTCACCTGAGGGATGACGTCATCGAGGTCAATGACCTCACCGATGACGTCATCGATGACGTCATCGATTGCGTCATCGATGACGTCATCACCAATGACGTCATTTCGATGACGTCACACCCATGACGTCACAGAAATGACGTGCTGATGACGTCATCACCCCTCACGTCATCAAAATGACGTCACCGATGCCACTAAGGTCAAGGTCACGCCGAAACTTAAATTTTTTTGGCACTTTTGCCGTTTCTCGCACTACGCTCCGAGTTTCAGTCCGAGTCCCCGTGACCTTGACCACTTGGAGCGAATTTTCGACGAGAAACGGCAAAAGTGCCAAGTTAAACTCGAGTTTCTGACATGACTCTGCCTAAATGGGCAATCGGTTATCCCTCAGGTGACCTTGAACCAGCACAACACCAACAATTTCATATTACTGTGACCTTGAAAACCTAACAACGGAGTGCCGACACCGATGCGCACCCCACGACAGCCACCGAGTGACTGACTGTCAGGCTCTGTGTACTCTAGGTATATCGGCTTGAGAGACTAAGACTCTAAACTGTCAGGAATGGGAGTAACTAACTGAATTTTGCAAGGAAAAGTCATTTCATCCAATATTTTAAACAAATCCTCATCAGTAAAACTGACATTAGTCTGTTTTGTATAAAACTTAGGGTGTCCGCGCAACAGTTTGCGCCACTTAGCTAAAGTCGAAACCCTCTTAACTTTGAGTGGTGGACAGTGAGCAACTAATAAAGCCTTAACACGGCTAAGTTTCTTACCTAAAGCGTCCCGCGACATGGCTTCTCCTCACAAAAGTCCGCACAATACTGAGAGACTGCTTGTAGCGCATGAGTCAAGGGAAAAGAGGTGGGGGAAACAGCAGGAGTGGGGGAACGTCACAGTGGTGGGGGAAGGTGAGGTGGTACGCTGGAGTATCGCATCACTTCACCATGAGCTGTCCTACAGTCAACACACTGTTCTCTTGGCCCGAGTTGGCACTAGAAGAAACATTTCTGTACAGCTTAGGCTGTGAGAGCCGAGGAAGCAAAGTCAAAGTGGAAATTGTGTTAAACTCCAAGATGAAGAGTCTCCTAAATAAACTAATTGTATCCCTGCAATCCCCTATAACTTTAGAGAAATACCACTTTATAAAGCGACACCTTATTCTTTGGCAAAACGAATTGGAAATGGAAAAGATCACAGTAAAATTAAGCTAACTTAAAATTTGGACTGGACACTCATGGCGATACCACGTGGCGTGCAAACGCCACCCTAAACATTACAAGTTAGGTTATTGAGCACCTCTGGTACGATAACCGACGTGCTAGAGTTAAAGTGTGATGACCTTGAGTCAAAACACTGAAATACTACAAGTCGATATCATCCCAGAGTTAAAGTGTAGTGACCTTGAGTAAAATCAGAGAAAATCCAAGCCATGTTAGTCCAGAGTTAAAGTGTAATGACCTTGAGGCAAAAACTTGTAAAACACTTACATGAACAGAGTCGAAGAGCAGCGATGCTTACCGCATGCAAGCCTGAGACATACTGGCTGAGCGCCGTCACGTAGCTTAGGGACTCGATTAGGGTGGGGGTATTGCGAACACTTAGAGTAGAAGTGTAGTGGGTGACCTTGAACCAGACTTAGAGTAAAAGTGTAGTCGGTGACCTTGAACCACCCCTGAGGGGCGCCCCCCCCTCCGCCCCCGTCTCCGTTTTTTGGGGGGCGGACCCAAAAAAAACGGGTAGACCCCAACTTTAAGACTTGTATTATTTCTAAGATATTGCGCTTGCGTTTGGGTATTGAGAAGTGTTTTATATGAGATTGTTTTACTTGTACCCTATGTCTCCTGTCTGTCTTGTTTGTCTTGTTTGTCATGTGTTTAATGTGTATGTGCTTGTTCCAGCATTAACCATGTTGAGCTCAATTGTGTGTTGTAAGTGTGTTATATTTAACTATAGTGTATACGCTTGTTTTAGCATTTCCCCTTGAGCGTTTTTCACAGCTCAAATTAAATTGTAACGACAGGGAACGGGAGTAGGCCCCCGTGTAAAGCCACTTTTCATAATTGTTAGGCTCCTGCCAGGCATGCAAAAGGTTGCGGATGGCATTTGGGAGCATGTCCGTTTGTACGCTGGCATGCAAAAGGTTGCGGCGGCCTCTGCACTCGGACGAGGACGTAAGCCACTAGGGTGTCCTCAGTTAGTTTCCCTTCTGGAAACTCAAAATTATGTAAATAAATCTTTGTTAGCTATTTGTGTTTTTTAGTCCCCAAGGCCCCCGAACATTCATGGTTCGCCATGGATGTACGGGGGCCGAAATTTTTTAATGTCCGTGTGGCCTTGACCCACAAAGGACTTGTAAAAAATTTACTGCATTGCTAAATTAAAAATATTAAAGATTACGGGAGTAAAGTTACTTTGAAGTATTGTTAGGCTCCTCTCAGGCATGCAACAGGTTGCGGCTGGGGTTGTGGGAGTATGTCCGTTTGTACGCTGGCATGCAAAAGGTTGCGGCGGCCTCTGCACTCGGACCGAGGACGTAATCATTAGGGTGTCCTCAGTTTGTTTCCTCCTGGAAACTCAAAATTATGTAAATGAACTTTTGTTAGCTATTGAAAAGACAATGCAGTAAATGTTTACAAGTCTCGCGTGGCGAAGGGAACACGACATTGGATGTTGCCCTGTTGTCATAGTTGGGTCTCTTCGGAGGCTACAGCGATGACAACCCAAGTGCCCCACACCCCTATGGGGGTGTGGGGCTTAATTTTTTTAAAAGTTTTCTGTGACCTTGACCTAAATATATGAAAGTTTTCAAAATCTTTAACAGTAAGGTTTTTATTAACACAGTAAATATATTAAAGTACTTTGTCTTTTAAAATTTAATGGGTAGGCATTACTAACACACAAGTCTGTAGTTGTCCATAGTTGGGTCTCTTTAGAGACTATAGAGATGGCAACCTAAATGCCCCAGGTGGGGCTTTATTTTTTTAAAGTTTTACGTGACCTCGACCTAAATATAGTAAAGACTGACACTGCACCTCCGCCCCCGCCCCCGCCCCCACCCCCGCCCCCGCCCCCGCCCCCCTCTCCCCTTCTCCACCTCCACCCCCTACACCTCCACCCCCTACACCTCCGCCCCCCCCTTCACCTCCACCCCTACACCCCCGCCCCCACCCCTACCCCTACCCTATACCCTTGGGTGGGGCTCACCCGTGGTCGGTGGGGATATAAGGCGGCCGGGCCGCACGCACTTCTCATTCCGGTCCAAGCTCCCATACGGACAGGTTCTCTCTTACTCCTGAGATTTTTTTTAGAACTTTACTTCTTTCTTCACATCTATTCTTTTCATTCATTACAATGGGTAAAATGGGCCTTAAGCTGAAGAACTACCCATCAGCTTCAACCTCGACCGACACGTCTCAACCCTCATCATCCTCCACTTCGATCCTGGAATACCTGATGACAGCAAACATCCTGAGCTGCCTGACGATGCCGCCGCCGCCACCGCCGCCACCACAGCCCGCATCAATGCCCAGCCTGTCCCCATTGCCGCCGACAGTGGAAGAGGCTGGTGCACCGCCATCGTCAGGAGAACTCATCGTCAAGTCGTCAGGTCGAGTCCCGGTAGCCTCTCCAGCACTCTCTCTGCTATCGGACTCAGGATCGGAGTCTGCGGTTTTTGAAGAGACGTCCAGGTCGAGGATCACTCCCTACAGCAGAACCCGGAAAATTTTATCCTATACCAAATCCCAATGTCCCTTACCCATATCCCCCATGCCGTCCACACCAACCAAACCACCCCGTAAATCCATCTTTTCCCCTGAACTTCCCACTATTGACCTGCCATCCAAATCGCCTCAAAAATCCATCCTTTCCCCCGAACTTCCCACCATAGACCTAACACGTTCCCCTACCCCACCCAAAATTGTTTGCTCCATTCCTCTTGACCAATCTTTGCCCCTTCTACCCCCTTCCACCCCCATTCCTTCTAGCCAGCCTAATTCGGAGAAGCTCCAAGACACTCCACTAAAGAGTCCAACACAAAAACGTAAGCGTGTTAAAGCCCCTGCTGGCAAGGGTAAGAAATGCGATTACGCTTGGATGTCAAGTAAGTTTGGGGTTTTGTGCTGCCAGAATCTTGCCTGTGCAGAAGGAGATCGCTGCCAACGACACCTTAAAAGTACAGTCAAATTTCGGCAATTCAAACCCTACACTCTTTATATTAAGCCTAAAACGTTCAAGTTCAGACATCCCCACGGCCCGCAACCGCGGGATATTAGAAGGCTAAAGGTTGATGAAAAATATTATTTTATTGGTCAGACCTATGGAGCAGGTAATAAAAAAGTAGAAATCGTTGTAAACGGTGAAGGCCACCTTTGTACAATGCAAGTACCACCTCGGATGGTACAAAGAGAATTTTTCATCCCTAAAGCCTATCTAATACGAAGGGAAGGATGCCAAACCGTGTGGGAAATGGACTAGGACATGGGCCCACTAAAAAAAAATTCAAAATTGTTAGGTTGTGTTGGACAATATTTAAAAGTCTTTTTCCAAATTATTTTTCCAAATTTAGTCTTAACCCTCTTAAAGTAAGGGAGAGGGGTATTATACAAGTCAGGTAAAAAAAAAAAAAAAAAAAAAAAAAAACACTTGACTTGTATAATACTTTAACCTGGCGGTGATGTAAAGTCACTGGGACAATCTCAAACCGTGTCCTTGAGGGTGAAGACTAAGTTACAAAAATCTTTAACAAATAAAAACTTACCTCCAAACACTTGTAGCTTGCTACAAGTGTTTGGAGGTAAAAATTTTTCAAAGTTTGAATGACCTTGACCCATATAAATTACTGTTTAAAGTAAAGTGCTAACCTTACAACTAATGTCGTGTATCACGTGATACCCCCCACTCTAATGCTCTTACTAAGCTTGTATGAGCCGTTCATTTGCTTCAGTCTGTTTCTGTACTCCGTGTAAACATGTCACGGTACAATTACAAAGGTGGTGACTTCTTGATAGATCAACACAATGCTTGGGAAGTGCTAAATCGGCATAGAATGGAAGTTGAGTATTGTATAAGACGAGATGGGTCTACATTTTATCTATGTATTATAAACAACCAAACTCATATGTATGAACACTGGACAAAAATTAATTATAACAACATAGATGAGCTGTTTGCTTGGGCTTTTGAGGTGTGTAAAGGTATTGAAGAAACCAAAATGATGGGTGTGCTAAAAGTATGTAAAACCGATGACCGCGAAGACTAAGGTAAATTTATTGGAAGTCCTAAACCCCCCCCCCCGCCCCCGCCCCCGCCCCCTCCCCCACCCCGCCCCCACCCCCACCCCCACCCCACCCCGCCCCGCCCTGCCCCCCACCACTACAAATAGGTATATATAGGAGTGGTAATCCACTGCCCGCTCATTCAGCTTGCAACTGTTAAGCCGAACGTCTCGTACCATGTCTGGCAACGCTTCAGCTTCTGCTTCTAACTCCGGCTCAGGTGTTGGGCCGATCCGATCGGGGCCTTCGTCAAGAAGTCGTGTCCGGTTCTCCGGCTTTGGTCCTGTGAGGAAGGAGTTGCGAAGCAGCGGAGCCTCTCAACCAACCACGTCGGACGCATCAACTCAGACCTCGCCAAGCATCATCGAGTGGTACAATGAAGTGATAGAGGAAAGGGACAGAATGTTAGAGAATACTCGCAGTGAGCTAATTCATATCCGGAGTAAATGGGAGAAACTAATTAGGAAGTGTGAAAGCCTGTTGGACAGTGATGATAGTGAGGATGAGAGTGGATAGGTGTGTGGGTAAAGACTTGGACTGGGACTTGTGTGTTTGTATGAATGTGTGCGTGAATGTGAAATACAGAGCGGGGGATAGATCACTCTGTGGCAATGGACTAACATGCCACTTAGTGATCTATCCCCCGTTCTGGTAATGTTTTTGGATGGCCTTGACCCACTTTACCAAGGCTAGCCAGTACCCCCACCACTGATAAGTGTATATATACGGGTATTGATGTGCAGTTTGGTTATTCTGCTTTGTACCGCTTAGCTGAATACTACATCTTAACATGGCTTCCAACTCTAGGTCTTCCTCTTCTTCAAGAAGGCGTGCTGCCAACGTCCTGCCTGCTACTCGTGGACCTGCTCGACCATTCCATAGCATAACTGTTGCTCGGGCAAACGCCTGCAAAGCTCCGATGCTACGGACCTTGCTGGAGGTGAGCCAAGACGGGCAAGGCTTGCTCAGTCCTGGTCAACGGCAGGAGCAAGAAAGGCGTATGGCGTACTTTAGGCTGCAGGGTGTAGTTCCCAGCTTGAAGTTAGGTGATCCCAGAGTAGCAAGCATCAACGAGGCAGCAGACTACATATCACACCTTCACAGTGTTTTAGAAGTAAAGGACCAACAGATTGAAAACCTAAAAGAACAATTGAAACAATTTAATTTTAACCCGATGGAGTTTGTAGAAACGGAGATGAGTGATAGTGATGATGAAGGAAGTGAATATATATTAGGTATGTAATGAAAGACTTGGACAGGGACATGTGTGTGTGTGTGTGTGTGTGTGTGTGTGTGTAGAATACAGAGCGGGGGATAGACTACTTTGCGGCAATGGACTAGCATGCTGCTTAGTGGTCTATCCCCCGCTCAAAGGATACTTTTGAATGACCGTGACCCACTTTAAACGAAGGACAACCGGTTAACTGGTATAAAAGAGGGGGTCTGTACATCCCGACTTCATTCTGCTTTGGACCTTCCAGTGGAACGCTAGAAAATGAGTGGATCACTGATCATTGGTAAGGAGTGGGAGTATGTAACCATAAACTATTTAAACTGTAGAGGGATGTTGAAGAAGGTGTATGATAATGTTAAAAGAATGGTTGTTGAAGAAGGTAGGGTAGTGATTGTAGCGTGGAAGAAGAAGCAGTATACAGGACAACAAGTGAGAGCAAGTGACTTTGGGGGGAATAGTGTGTTTCAAATTGGACGAGCGAACTTGGTTAATTTGGACATTGTGTTTTGGGACTTGGAAAGGTTAATTGAAAATAGTGGCAAACATGGGGAACTCTTAATTGGCAGGGAGGACAGAGTATATGAGTAAGTGTAAAAGACTGGGGGGCTTATGTGTGTGTGTGTGTGTGTGTGTGTGTGTAAAGACTAGGACTTGTGTGGAATACAGAGCGGGGGATAGATCACTTTGCGGCAATGGACTAGCATGCTGCTTAGTGGTCTATCCCCCGCTCAAAGGGTATTATTGGATGGCCTTGACCCATATAAAGGTAGAGGGGGAATGGGTAATGGGAGGGGGAAATTGGTATATATGTAGGACTGATGAATAAAGCATTTAGTCAAGCATTTGTCTAGACACTATCAACAACGATGGAGAGCTTCAGTGTTGAGTTCATCCTCTTGGAAGAAGACATCAACGAAGTGGTGGAACTTATAGAGGATAAGACCAGCCAGGGCACATTGGAACTTGTGAATTGCGAACCGTTGGACAATGCCGCAATCGATAAGATTGCATATTTCATGATGCATTTGTATAACGAACAAACAACCAATATGGAGTTTGTGCAGTACCTTTATCAAAACCAAGTAAACGTGCGAGTGACAATTACTTGGTGGCAGTAATAATAAAGTGTAACATATGGATGTGGACTTGAATGTGGACTTGGACTTGAGTGTGGTCTGCGGAATAGAGCGGGGGATAGATCACTTTGCGGCAATGGACTAGCATGCTGCTTAGTGGTCTATCCCCCGCTCAAAGGGTATCTTTACGTGACCTTGACCCACATAAAATGTATAGTTGGTGGGGGTATAAAAAGGGCAAACCAATGGGATAGATACACCACTTTCATACCATGGCTCCACTTGACAACACCGTGTTCCATCGCGACAGAATTCTTTCAATTTTGGAGGTAATACCTGTAGAAGTTATAGAAGCAGAGGACCAACAACCTGCGGTTGACCAGGAAGAGGAGGAGGAAGAAATTATGGATATTGAAACGGACTCTGACGAAGCTGGTTTAACGGATAATGAAATGGACTTGCACGCCTACGAAACATTAGAGTCATCATCTGAGTCGGAAATTGAAGAAGAAGAAGAACAAGACACTCCTCATCGTCCAATGGATAGGACGTTAGTGGCCAGAAGAATTATGTATTGTCATCGCTACCTATTTCGTGATGAGAATGATTCCGACTCTGATGGTGATGTTTCACCTTTGTAAAAAGTTTAAACAAAAAGTTAAAAAAAAAGAATGTGAGCGGGGGATAGAGCACTTTGTAGTAAATGATGCTGCTTAGTGCTCTATCCCCCGCTCAAAATAATAATTCCAAATGGCCTTGACCTATATAAATTTTGCTCAAACAGACGTCTTTAAAAAAACTTGTACAAATTATTGAATCTAGACCAAATATCATCAATTTATCAAGCCTACTGATAAATTTATTACAAACGGTTGTGTAAAGGCTAAATTTAGCACATGATTGATAACCTGTTTCTATATGACGTCACTTTCTCCACCTATCTGCCTCGGATATAAAGGATCCCTGTGGAGCGCGCTGCTCATTATTGCGTGGACATTCACAGAGTGTGCATTCAAAGCCAAACTGTTTGAAATGGCTCTTTGCGACATTTGTGGGGAAATCTTTCAAGACGAAGATCTTTTCACCCTACACAAAGAATTACATGAAGACGAAGATAAAAAAGAAGATATTACCATGGATGAAATAGACTTAGACTCAATTGACCGGTTTTTGGAAGAGCACCAGAAGCAGACGGACTACTGGGACAGCTATCTACAGCAAATGCAAAGAAGAAGACCTAGTGTGATACAATTTGCCGGTGCTGGACCATCTACTGCTACAAGACCTATTGAAGAAGAAGACACCGAAGAAGAGGATATGGAAGAAGAACTGGAAGATGTAAGACAACTGCGCACCACGGCCTTGCCAGGACGAGTTGTAACACATTTCAAAATTAATAACGTTCAATTGGAACTGGAAACATTCATAACCCAGGCTAAGGAACTTGTTGGTCAAACTTTGAGGGAAGAACTACAAAGGCTAAATTTTATTAAATTTGGAATGGTGTTAGAGGCTATGTTTAACAATACTGATGGTGAAACAGCATTAAGAGCATTCATTACCAAAAATCGAACCCTTACCTTCACCTCCGACATTGATGATATTATTGAAGAATGCTTGGAGGAACTTATAACCAAACTCCAAGAACATGAAGGAAGAGGATCTGGATGGACTTTGTCATCAATTGAAGGTATGGATGTTAGGGTTCATAAACATGGATATGGTTTAAGAGGTAGTAGTTTTATCCCTCTACCAAAGAAAATCCAAAACACTAACTCGTGTAGAAATGTTCAAAATGAGGGTAATGAATGTTTCAAGTATGCAATGTTAACCAAGTATGTTAAAAACAATCCTTGTAGAGTTGGTAGAGAATATTACGAGAATGAACACCGCTACAACTTTCAAGGTCTCACCTACCCAGTTACCTTGAAAGACATTGACAAATTTGAAAAGAAAAATCCTGGCGTTTCAGTCAATGTTTTTGGTCTGGATGATTCGAACAACGTTTATCCTTTGCGGGTAGTAAAGGTTGAGCAAAGAAACCACACGGATTTGCTATTGATAACTAAGGGTGAAATTTCCCATTATGTATGGATAAAGGACTTTGAAGCCTTAGTTGTAAAACAATTGACCAAAAGAGTAAATAGGATTACAGTTTGCAAGAGATGTTTCTGCTTTTCTTGGAAAGATTCAAGACGTGGAGGATTGGACTGGTTATTGGAACATAAAAGACTTTGCAACGAGAACTATGAAGTAAAGATAAGTCTTCCACCGCCTACCCGAGCTTCAATACAATTTAACAAGACAGTTCACCAATACCGAATTCCACTAGTGGTCTACGCAGACTTTGAATCAACGTTAGTACCACAGGAGCTGCCGGACGGCGAAGTGACTAGAAGAACAAAATATCAGTTGCATCAACCCAACAGTTTTTGTTTACTAGTTAAATCAACCTTGTCTGAAAACCAATTGCAAGACTATGGTTTAACATCCACTCCAATACTCTACCGTGGTGAAGAAGCCGCTAAGTATTTCGTAGACCAGTTGTATGACATTGCTGAAAAGGTACAACGCTTGTATGGTAATATCGTACCTATGGAACCTTTGAATGAGAATCAACAAGAAGAATATAATCTGGCATCAAGATGTTATCTATGCGAGAAGAGTTTCAGTGAAGAAAATCCAAAAGTAAGAGATCACGATCACTTGACAGGTTTATACAGAGGAGCTGCTTGTAATTCATGCAATATAAATTACAAACTGCCTTACTTTATCCCTGTCGTGTTACACAATCTTAGCGGCTACGACTCCCACTTCATTATTTCAGAGTTAGGAAGAGATGATGGTAAAATTGATGTTCTTGCTACAACATTGGAAAAGTACATAAGTTTTTCAAAAACAGTAGGTAAAATTAAACTTCGCTTTGTAGACACTTATAGATTTATGGCATCTAGTTTGAGCAGATTGTCTGAGAATCTACGAAGAGAAGACCTAAAAGAAACCAGCAAGATTGTACCTGAAGATAAATTGGACTTAGTATTACGTAAAGGAGTGTTCCCCTACGATTACATAACTTCTGCAGAAAAATTTGAAGAAACCAGTCTACCACCGATTGAAGCCTTCAACAGCAAATTAAACGAAAGTGAAATCTCCGTTGAAGACTACAATCATGCTTGTAATGTTTGGAACCAACTAAACATTCAAACTTTAGGGGAATATTCAGACTTTTATATAAAACTGGACGTAACTCTGCTGTGCGATGTGATGGAAGAATTCAGAAACACCTGCTTCTCCGCCTATGGACTGGACCCTCTACACTCGTACACATCTCCAGGATTAGCATGGCAAGCTATGCTAAAGTCAACCAACTGTCGATTGGAACTTCTAACAGATATAGATATGGTGCTCATGATGGAATCTGGTGTACGGGGCGGTTTGACACAAGCTGTAACACGTCATGTCAAAGCCAACAACAAGTACATCCCCGGCTTCGACGAGCAACAACCATCGGTCTACCTTGGCTACTTTGACGCAAACAACCTTTATGGTTGGGCAATGTCAAATCCGCTTCCCTACGCTGACTTCAAATGGATCGACCCGGCCACCATCGGAGACATCTCACAGATTCCAAAGGATGGTCCAAAAGGCTATATTTTGGACTGTGATTTTGAATACCCGGAGCACCTTCATGACCATCACTACGACTTGCCTCTTTTAGCCAAGACTGAAGTTTCACCGACAGGAAGATGGCCAAAATTGATGATGACCTTGGAGAATAAAGATCGGTATGTGGCTCACTACTGGGTAGTTCAACAGGCTCTTGAATTGGGTCTACGTATAGTGAGAATTCATAGAGCAATTGAATTCACCCAGTCTTGTTGGTTGAAACCATATATTGATTCCAACACTACAAGAAGAACTGCAGCGACAACAGCATTTGAAAAGGACTTCTATAAATTAATGAACAACGCCATCTTTGGGAAGACCTTGGAGAACAAAAGAAAACACAAAAATGTAAAATTAGTGAGTGATCCTAGGAAATTGGAAAAATTAGTGCAAAAACCAAATTTCGGAACATCCATGATTATAAACGAAAACCTAGTCGCTGTCAGTATGAAGAAAACAACAATAGTCATGGACCGTCCGTTATACATAGGTATGTCGATTTTGGACATAAGTAAAACCCTGATGTATGATTTCCATTATAACAAAATGGTTAAACACTACGGAAGGGAAAACATTGGAGTCGCATACATGGATACGGACGCGTTTATCTACTGGATAAGGACTTTGGACATGTATGAAGACCTAAGGACTTTTCCATACAAAGAAGATTTCGACTTTTCTGACTATCCGAAGAACCATCCAAATTTTAATGAAAAAAATAAAAAAGTAATCGGAAAATTTAAGGATGAAGCAAATGGAATGCCTTTAGAAGAAATAGTGGCGCTGATGGCGAAATTGTATTCATTTAAGATGTACCACGAGAACAACACACCGACAGTCAAGAAAGCAAAAGGAGTGAAGACATCTTATTTGAAAAAACACGTGACATTTGACCACTACAAGACTTGTTTGTTTGAAGATGCTACAATATCAGCAACATTCAACAATATCCGAAGCTTCAAGCATCAAGTCTACAGTGTCACCGAAATTAAAAAAGCACTGTCAGCTCGGGATGATAAAAGACACATTATGCCCGACAAAATCCACACTCTTCCTTTTGGCCACTACTCTCTAAACCCTATCAACTAGTAACCTATTCTTCGTCCTTCTACAACTTCGACCTTATTCCTTTTTCCTTCCGTAAAAAAATGGGGAACACGGCAAGTCAAACGCCGTGTTCCCCATTTTTTTACACAAGTTTGGATGACCTTGACCCATATAAATGATGTGAATATTTAAAACAACATTCATTGTGATTATACATGTGATACAACAAACATTGAAACCTGCAATATGAAGGACTTGAAGCAACAAATTGTCAACGAACTTCATAAACCTGCAAGAAGAAAGTTTCCACGAAGAAATACGGTGATAAAAGGAATTAATGATTTATATCAAGCGGATTTAATCGAAATGATTCCTTATAGCAAA
This sequence comes from Neoaliturus tenellus, assembly GCA_030545055.2. Classification (NCBI taxonomy): domain Eukaryota; kingdom Metazoa; phylum Arthropoda; class Insecta; order Hemiptera; family Cicadellidae; genus Neoaliturus; species Neoaliturus tenellus. The sequence continues at coordinate 9,671,674 of CM061534.1, read as the reverse complement.
CAAAATAAAGGATATAAATACATATTGACTGTTATTAACTGTTTTTCAAAAATGGCAGATGCTTTACCACTAAAAGATAAAAGTGGCAAAAGTGTTACAAAAGCAATGGAAACAGCTATACAAAGAGACAAACATACTATTAAACATTTACAAACAGATGATGGAAAAGAATATTTTAATAAGGAATTTGCAAATTTAATGAAAAAACACAATATAAACCATTACTCAACCAATTCAGAAGTAAAAGCCTCAATAATCGAAAGATTCAACAGAACTTTAAAAAGTGCAATGTATAAAATGTTTTCCAACAGAGGATCGCACATATGGATTGATATGTTACCAAAACTTATAAACGATTACAATAACAAATTTCATAGGACTATCGGGATGAAACCAAACCAAGTAACTAGTAAAAATGAAAACCTTGTATTAAAACGTATAAAAATGAATACTAAACCAAAAGTTGAAAAACTAAAGCCTAAAAAATTTAATGTGGGTGATAAAGTGCGAATAAGTAAATATAAAGGTGTATTCAGTAAAAAATATCTGCCAAATTGGACCAATGAGGTTTTTACTGTATTCAAAGTACAACCTACAGTACCTGAGACATATATTTTAAAAGATAATAAAGGACAATTGCTTGAAGGAGGGTTTTATGGACATGAAATGTTAAAATCAACAGTAGGCGATGTATATTTAGTTGAAAAGGTGTTGCAACGGAAAAAAGATAAGGTCAAAGTACGATGGTTAGGATTTAATAAGACGGAAGATTCTTGGATACCTAAAAAGGATTTGATATAACGATAGGGAATCATTTTAGGTTGAACCATTACAAAGGATGGAGATAGTACCACAAAAAGAGAGTTTTACTATTAATAATATAGATGAACTCACAGTGGATAGTTCAGAATTCAATAGTGGGAAACATGGCAATTTGTTACCAAACACCGTTCGTTGTCTGGTTACCGGACCTTCCAACTGTGGAAAAACTAATGTAGTATTCAATTTGATTACAAACCCTAAAGGATTACGTTTTAACAATCTATATGTATTTTCAAAATCACTACAACAACCAAAGTATCAATTATTGGAAAAGATACTGACTAATGTGCCTGAAGTTAAATATTTAAAGTTTAATGCAAGCGAGAGTGTCATGCAACCACAAGAAGCTAAACCATTCTCCGTGTTCATATTCGACGATGTGTCTTGTGAAAACCAAAACACAATAAGAAATTACTTTGCTATGGGTCGACATAACAACATAGATAGCATTTATATTGGTCAAACTTACAGCAAAATACCAAAACAACTCATTAGAGACAATGCAAACATGTTAATTGTATTTAAACAGGACGAAACCAACCTAAAACATATATATTTTGATCATGTAAATGCGGATATGACATTTGAACGATTTAAAGAGTTATGTGGAAAGGCTTGGGCTGAAAAGTATGGGTTCCTAACAATTATGAAGGAACAACCGCTAAACAATGGTCGATACAGGATAGGATTTGATAAATTTATATTAATACATTGAACGTGGTATAAAACATTCATTGTTGTACAACACGTCTTGCTACAAACATGGTTAACCAAGAAAAATTAGTAAAAGAAATAAAATCACTTAGTGATTCTATTCGGGCTAAAAACAGAGCATTGAAACTAGGTATTAGCGAGAGGGAGAAATTCCTTGAATCTACTTTTAAACCTATTACTGAACCCTTGAAACAATTAAACAAAAAATTTGCTAAACCTGTATTGGAAGGAGATGCGATTGCACCTATTACGAAGTTTGAAAGAGAAAATGTAAAATCAGAATTAGATTTTAGTGATGAAGACCCAGAATCCTCTACATATAGTGGTTTTACCGGTGGAGAACCCGAAAGAGAGCTAGAATCACCGGACTATAGTGGAATAAGAGAATTATATGAAGTAAAAGCCAAAAGAGGACATGAAGTTGTGTCAACTGCTAGTGAAGAGGAAAAAGAAGAAGAAACAAGGGAAGGTCCGTCAAACATAAGCTTGTTGGGTGAAAACATTCATAACAAAGGACCTTTAGGAAGGAAATACATGATAAAAATGTTAGCTGGAACAAATCCTAATAAAAACTACCATAGTTATGGAGTAAGATTAACAGAAGACGGTTTAATGGTTGGTAATAGCCCGGTAAACATTGATGAACATGATAATATTATTGTTGGTGATCAAAGATATAAGGGCACAAGGGGATTATTTGAATTATTATTTGAAAATAAGCCTTTAGAATTGTTAGTTAAAGAAAAAGACATGGAAGCATATAAAAAGATTTTGGAACAAACTAATGCATACAGGAGGAAGTATTCAGCTGACCAACCTGTTTTTAGATCAAAGTCTTTAAAATATAGAGAATTTGTATCCAAGTTAATACCAACAACGAGAAGACAACCAATGCCAATAATACCAAGAAAACCTGTAAAACGAAGGTTTGTGTCATCCACTTTGGATATAAGTGCTCCAGAACCAAGAAAAAGAAACAAATCTGTTACAGGTACAGGTTTAATGAAGAAACTATATAACACAAATGTGATTTATTACAATAATATCAATAAATTGGTGGATAGAATGAAACTAATACATGAAGCTAAAGAAGCGGGTCATACTGGATTGGAAAACGAATGGGTGGCTTTAGTGGATGAACTCCGAAACCGTGGGGTAATCTCATAAAAATGCGTTACTCCCTAGAATACTATTCAGTTGCACCATGAGTGTCGACAAGTTCGGACGTTACTCCTCGGATGGGTTATATTATGCGAATAGTTTAAAAAGAAGTGCTGGTTTACCACAAACACCTGATGGAGATTATGATATGAGTAATAAAAGGTTAAAAAACATAAAAGATCCTACGGATGAAAACGATGCAATAAATTTAAAAATATTAAAGGAAAAGATATCGCCAACATTAAGACTACAAAATAACACATATGACGCAGAAGATCATAGAATCATCAACGTTGGTAAACCAAATCAAAACGGTGATGCAATAAACAAAGGTTATTTGTCATCTGAATTAAAAAAATACGTTGAAATTCAATGGGAAAACGTATAGTGCAAACAATAAACGTATATCCAACGTAGATGACCCTAAAGATGCAAAAGACAGCGTAAATAGACGCTATTTACATTCCTTGATACCTGAAAAGACAAAAGATGGATTTTCTTTTTATAAATTTGTTATTAACGATATAGGTTATCCAAAAAATGAAAATGATGCTGTAAACCTCAAATATATAAAAGATCATTGTATCATACGTGATGTAGGGGTTATAGATTGTTTTGGTAATTGTTTAGCAAATGTTAAAGATGGTTCGGCGCCATCAGATGGTGCAACAGTGGGTCAAATGATGGAAACCTTAAAACAAGAAACAACCTCTTTTGTAAAACAAAATCAAGTAGTATCGAAGCAAGGGGATGAATTCGTTCAAGGTAATGAAAAATTTAATTTATTAACATACAAAAATAATGCTTGGGATTGCATGGATAAAAAGTTATCAAACGTGTCATGGGGTCATGAGGATCATGATGCAGCTGCTTTATCACAAACCGTACATCTAGATCCAAATTTACACTTTGCAGTTTTTACATGTAATGATAACAATATTACAAACTTGAGAGCAGGAAGACACCCGAATGATGCTGCAACTGTAGGACAGACCATCACAACATCATTTAAGGATAGTAAAGTGTATAATTGTAATAATAAACGTATAACAAACCTTAAAGACCCTGAACATGTAGATAATGCTGTCACTGTTAATTTTCTTATAAAAGTTTTAGGTAATGCGATATTTGATTTACACAATCATTTTACACCAGATATTCTTCAAGGAAAATCGGGACATAATACTTATGATGAATCCGCGAGAGGTGATTATATTAAACGAGAAATTTATAATAAATACTTTATTAACCCTAAAACGCAAAAGTTTAGATCATCAGATTGGGGTGATATTGATATTTAATTAAATAACTCATAAAATGACTTCATTTATGTGCAACCTGTCATAGAGGTAACACATAGATTACGCTTTTCGAATATAAAAGACAATCATGGCATTTCATTACACCAGTCCATATCGAGACACTATACGGAAAGGAGGCGGTATCACGTCCACAGCGGTTTCTCTGTTAAGTAAAGCTTTAAACCGTATTCCAGTAGGATCTATCGTAAATAGAGCAATAGACGCTTTACCATACGAATTTCATATACCGGGAGGTTATCAGTATTGCGGACCAGGAACTAAATTGAAAAAACGACTGGAAAGAGGTGATCCAGGCATAAACAAGTTAGATCAGGCTTGTAAAGAACACGATATCGCATATTCCACGTTTGCCGATTCAAAAAATAGATCGATAGCAGACAGAAAGCTTGCGGACATAGCTTGGCAACGAGTAAAATCAAGTGACGCTAGCATAGCAGAAAAAGCAGCAGCTTTTAGCAGTAACAGCAGGTATGAAGGCTAAAACAGCAGTAGGAGGTGGAAAAAGGAGGAGAAGAAGGGTAAAAAGGAAGTCAACCACAAGAAAACATGGAGGAAATATAAGAAGACGACGATCTAGCAGAAAAGGCAGGAAGAAGCCCACCGTGTGGTCAATGGTAAAAAACGGGGCAGGTCTTTACCTAAGACCTTATCGTGCATATTAAATGAAAGAAATCAATTGGTCATACCACATAAAGCATTAACCAATATTGAATTATTTAAATATATTTCCTGTTTAAAAATACCATTTTTCCGCGGTGTGTTCATGAAAGACAGTTTACCAAAGAAAATGTGGCAGAATGAGACTGGAATTGTAAATTTGGATAATACTGAAGGGCCTGGCACCCATTGGGTTTGTTATAAGAAACTAAATAACAATGTATATTATTTTGATAGTTTCGGTAATTTGCCACCACCAAAAGAACTTTAAAATTACTTTAAATCTGCTAAAAACATATATTATAACTATAAAAGAGAACAACCTGATAATACATGGTAATATGCGGCCATTTATGTTTGGAATTTCTAGCTAAAAGTATCAGTCATTATTGAGATGTCTTCCTATACGGTATCATTAACAGGAAAATCGTCCACTTTACGAAGTATCCTTTTTCCAGCGTTACGCTTGCAAAAAGGAAGATTTTGGGAGGCGGCACTATTGGATTTTACAACTTACAACTCTATTCCCAATGTTACGGAAGGTAAAAATAACGTATTGCATTATTATAAGGGAAAAGATGCCAGTGGGAAATTTACAGACTTACAAGAGTGCAGGTTACCCACAGGTTCTTATGAAATTGATCATATAAATGAATTTTTGCAAACTAAAATGGGAAAAGACAATATAACATTAAAAGGTAATAATAATACGATGAAAGCTGAAATTACTTCCAAATATTATATAGATTTTACTCAACCAAACTCAATTGGTGATTTATTAGGATTTTCCAACGATGAGCCTGTTTTAGAACCAGATGTAACACATTCCGGTAAGAAAACAGTAACAATATTAAAAGTCAATAGTATAGACATAACTTGTAACATTATACAAGGAGCTTACAGGGATGGGGCTAACACTCATATCATACATACATTTTACCCAAGTGTACCACCTGGATTTAAAATTGTTGAAAAGCCACAAAACCTGGTATATCTACCGTTGAACACCACTTTCATTTCAGACATCGTGTTGAGCGTATTGGATCAAGACGGTAACTTGGTAGACTTCAGAGAAGAGCCTATTACGATTAGATTACATTTAAAATCGACACTTTAATACAAAACCATGGGTTTAACATTTAAAAGCGAACAACCTACGGGAAACCGCATTAGTAGCTCTTCAGCTGTGGAGGAGTTAACACGCGAGAACATTCGTTTCTTAGAGAGAGTTGGATTAAAATTAACCGATTATGGATATACTGGATATAGCGCAGGGTCCAACATTCGACGAAACCCTATGGGAAAAAGAATATCACACCCACAACCCTTACACTTCATCGAAATTAAACAATAACGATGAAATTCGTATTCCCATACAACATCAAGACATTTACACACTACCATGTGAAAGTTACTTGTATATTGAAGGGAAAGTTACTAAAAAGGACGGTACTACTGCTGGTACAACAGTTCCATTTATAAATAATCCTATGGCTTTCCTGTTTGATGAAATTAGATATGAAATATCAGGTGTAACAGTTGATTCTACTAAAAAAGTAGGTATTACAACGACTTTAAAAGGACTAACATATATAACACCCAATGAAACCAATTTACTTAAACCTGCCGGATGGGTATTACCTACAATTGACACGATCACTCCAAATTCAGATGGATATTTTGATTTTCATATTCCATTACGTTTGTTGCTTGGTTTTGCTGAGGATTATAGGAAAATAATATTAAACGTTAAACAAGAATTAGTTTTGTTGAGGTCTTCTAACGATAAAGACATTATTAAAGCTGCAGATAATACGACTGATGTGACTTTAGAATGGAAATTAAAATTAGACAAAATTGTATGGAGAGTTCCACATGTTAAATTAGCTGACGAGCATAGAATGATACTTTTAAGAAAATTAAAAGCCGATCGTGATATTGTTATTCCATTTAGAAGTTGGGAATTCCATGAGCATCCCAGTTTACCTACTACGGATCGACACACTTGGACTGTTAAAACATCAAATTATGTAGAACGAGCCAGGTATATTATATTTGGTTTACAAACGGGTAGAAGAGACGACATCACTAAACATGCAGGACAATTTGATCATTGTGACTTGAAAAATATAAAAGTTTATTTAAATTCACAATTCTTTCCATACGACAATTTAAATGTGTCATTCACTAAGAAGAAATACAGTATATTGTACGATATGTACGCAAGATTCCAAAGTTCATATTACGGTAAAGCAAATACACCTTTATTATCACCTTCAAAATATTTTGATGCCTACCCAATAGTTGTAATTGATTGTTCTAAACAAAATGAATCAGTAAAATCATCAAGTGTGGATATAAAAATAGAAATGGAATTCAACGCGGCTATACCTGCTAATACAACTGCATACTGTTTAATTCTACATGATAAAATTGTAACATACACACCTTTAACTGGAATTGTTAAGAATGTACTGTAAAAACCGGTTTTGTTTCATTCCGCGAGTATAAAAGCAGAGCGTACAGGCCGCTCCTCATCAGTTTGTTGCCTACTGTTGTATGGGTAGCATCGTATTCAATATGGCTTCTCCTAGTGGTACACCTGAAAATGTGGTAGATATTGAGAAGGAGATATCTGAGTTTTTAGATCCTCAAGGTCACCAGGAAGGAGGTGAACAAAACGTTTGCGGACAACTTCACGCCAGTAATAATGTTGAAGAAAAAGGTAAAAGAAGAAAGAATATACAAAAGAGAAAAAGGGATATTGAAGATAATATTTCTCCAAACATATTGAGTGAGGTATTTTTGCGAATATTTTACCCAATCTCTTCCAGTTTGGACAAAAGTGTTTTAATCGGTGTTATGAAATCTACAGATTATTCCCCTACTGTAATTTTAACTCATGGACCCAAAATGATTTTGTTTACGGACAGTGCTTGGGAATCATTTATGAAACACTTGCATCTGCTAGAATGCTATTTAAGTAGTAACATGTTTGGAAGAAAGACAAGAGTAGGACTTTTGGATTCAAATGTGGAAATCGATATTATTAAACAACGTGGTGATCATCAGCTGCGGTTTAGAGACACAACAAGACATGATAACAAAATTCAACTTAATCGAGAGGAGTTTTTCATTTTAACTTGTGCTACTGAACCTATAACAAGATACTTGAGACAACTGGTGTTTTCAAGTTCGATTATTAAAGATTATCTGGAAGACACTTTGGACAAACAACCGGACGCACCTATAATATACGGACCTGTGGATACTTCTATATTTAATAGAATTCCTCATGAAGTGCAAATGTGGAGACAATTGGAAAAGTACGCTCAACTACATAAGAAATCAGTAAAACAGGAAGAAGAGGAAGATGGAGGAGAAGAATCAAGTGTTAGTGATGAAAACGAAAACAAGGAAAATATAAAGATGGAAACTTAAATGACAATGGTTAGTTTTTAAAACAATAACCAACTTTTTGTGGGGTTAGGCCTATTGGGGACGGTGCCCACGTTAAATATACACCAACGCGCCAACAACTGTACGGCCTGGTATAAAAGTAGTACCTACCGTGGTGTGGAAATCAGTTGACCTCCTGACTTCGTAATGAGCAGACGTGTGGCCTTCAAAATGGACAAGGGAGAAGAAGAACAAGTAAAGTCCAAGCCTGGTATTATTGAGTTTCAAGCGTTTCGTGGTAATGATGATAGATTCATTATAAAAGAACTTGTGTTTTTGGACATGAATACAAGTGTTCCTTATTCGTTTTTATTTAAACCACCATGTTCTTATTCATCTTTAACTAGTAAAGCCGCTACTACCAACAGATGGATTTCAAAACACTTCCATCATATTGATTGGTATGATGGTTTTACAAGTTACACGGACTTGTATCACATTATGCATCATTTTTCAGACAAGTTTACCAATATTTACACAAAGGGGCTGGAAAAGAAAAGATGGATCGAAGGATTTACTCATGTTCCGGTTAGTGATGTGGAATTGGATAAGAATTATCAATACATGCTGGAAACAATATGTATTTGTACAAAAAGCCCAGAACATGATAAAGATAGACATTGCGCTTTGAAAAATGCCTATAAACTCGCCTCTTACCTTCAAAGTGGGGAAGTGGGGAGTGGTGGGGGTAACGGAGAGTATATAAGTGAGGAGCAGACCGGGACCTGGCATGAGTATTACTCGAGATTCCGAGACGACAACATCTCCGAGCAAGAAGACGATCTGTAACCTGACCATGGCATCTCACCAGTTCCTTCAAACTTTGGTCGAGCAGTTCAATGCTCACTCCAAGTCAACAATATTACCTGTGAAGAAGTGCTCTGAACTAAAAGATGAAAAGCACTACATAATCCATGCTATGAAGAAGATGGAGACTACAGTTGGGGAAGCCATCTGCTGCAGTCTCAGCGAGGCACCGTTTACTCCGGGGGATGAGCCCAAGTTCCAGGTGTACCTGCCCAAGAGATTCGTCCATCTTCTACAAAACGAGGACCTTCGCTCTATTCAACCCGGCTGTCTATACCTGGTGTCCCACGGCTGCACAGGTAGCAACTCTACAGAGTTGACCATCCACATTGCCGACAAGCAGCAGTGTTAGATTTAAGTTTTAATGTTGTACATATGTTATTGTAATGTTTTATAAATAAATCATAAAAGACAAAAAAAAATAAGAAAACAAAAAATGCAACATATCAATACGTGAAGTTTGTCACGTATTGATATGTTGCATTTTTTTTTAAACTTCGCGGGTGACCTTGACCTTTGACCTTTGCATTTCACAATTACCCCCCACTACCACACTAGGATTCAAACCTGCTTGGATGCGAAACACGGTCAGTCTGTTGCCAACTAGCAAACGATGAGCACCTTGTACGAGCTTTGCTTACAACGAGTTATAACTGACGCATCTTTATTCCAGACGGCTTTACAAGATAATATCCCTATAACAGTAAAGCAGGATATCGAAGAGTACAAGAAAGATAATAGAGGGTATTCGGGATACTCATGGTATAGGTTCCAAGACGGGGAAAAGTTTTGTAAGCCTTGTGGCGATGCCGCCGTCAGAGACCTTCGACGGTTCGTACAGGAAGGTGGTAGAAAACAGTTCGGATTTCTAGCACCGATGTTTAGATTTGAAAACTACAAGGACACCTGTGCTATTTGCTCCATCCCATTGTATCGATGGAAAAAGTTTAGAAGTGTTTAATTGGATCTTCCATACCCCCACCACCGTTACCCCCACCACCATTACCCCCACCACTTTTTTATGTACCTCCAAACGCTGTGCCTCGGCTTCATTTCTACTCCAGCAGCCAACCTAGCAACATCAGGATGTCTCTGAACGTCAGTTGCGCAAGTTACGAGGAGGTGAGCATCAAGACTCAGCAGGAGCTAAACGACTTGTACAAGGAGTTGCAGCTGATGGTGGCACGAGGCTACCGTATAAACGTGCAAGTTTACGCTTGCAATATACGGAACACCCGGCAGTCAAAGGAAGAGCCTGGACACTCCTCGACAGCTTCCTCACCGACGTCCATGAAGACCGAGCCGGACAACTTAGATTACTTCAGCTGACTAGCAGTTGTATTTCTTGTTCTAACCATTGTAGAATATGTTTATTTTTTCATTATATTAAAGAAGTAAATGAGCAAAAGCACCTATCTTGTTACTGACATATGAGCTCAGTAACAAGATAGGTTTTTTTAAAACACGGTTTGAATGACCTTGAAACTTCCCCCTCCACTGCCTTACTACCCCCACCACCTGACTATTAATGTACATGGCACATCACAATTGGAAACCTCATTCCATCTTCAACAGCCAAACCGACAACATCAACAATGGCAAACCTACCAACGGATAAAACATGTCCTCACGTTTGCTGTGACTTCGTCCACGAGTTGGAGAAGAGGATGCAGGAGAGGGCGATACGAAGAAAGCAGATACACTCAGAAAATATCATGATAGTCAACGGCTATCTTTTATTGTTCGGCCTTATTATGGTTGTACTTTTCATACTGTATGGCATAGTCACATGTGTCGGCAAGGTTGCAGAAGAAAACGCTCGCCACCATCAATTGGAAAGTTTCAATGTTACTTTGTAGGTTTTCCTTTTTTTAAAACTCCGTTTGGATGACCTTGAAAATTCCCCCCACTACTCCACCACACCCCCCACCACTTCACCATGTTCCTGCATGAGCATCACATCAACCGTCATTCCTTGTCCGACAAGCAACCATGGCAGACAACAACACCATCAGCCAAGCTGACTCCACTACTGATGTTGGTACAAGTACGGGTTGGACACTGTCGATCGATAGTGTACACTATTTGGAAACGATTTGCGAACGGATGAAGGAAATACTGCGGGACAACCCTGGGATCATAATACAAATGAATTTGAATTATGATTGGTCCCAAGTTAGAATGCAAGGGGACGATAACAACAGTCAACAATCTCCACAATATTCGCCGATGTCCCCGATCTATTCTTACGGCGAGTCTGACGTTGATGAAGATGAGGCTAATGAGGATGTGGGGGACAACGAGGCTGAAGAGGAGTAACCTTCATTCCTTTTTTTTAAAACCCAAATTGGATGACCTTGAGAATTCCCCCTCCACTATTTCCTTTTTTTTAAAACCCAAATTAAATGACCTTGAAAATACCCCCTCCACATACTTTTGGTTTACCCCCTCTACTTTTCAATACTGTTACCACAGTCTGTAGCTCACATCATTCCTTGCTTAGCTATCATGGCGGACAGCACTCTTTCTCGAGTTGACTCCACTACGGATGAAGAATGGCCATTTTCCTGGAATGTTCATCTGCAAGACTCGGCAGAAGTGGATATGTTGCATGAGAAATTGGTGTATGTATTAAACGAAAACCCCAACATTGAATGTAGAATGACTATGGATTTCGATGCGACAGGGGTCCACACTCAACCTTCCACTTCCAGCCAGCCTGAACCTCAGCTACAGCCGAAGAACTTTACACATCTTTACACTCCAATACGGCCGGAGGATGTGGTTATCAGCGAGGCAGACTCTACTACAAGCTATATTGAGCCAACAAATTGGAAGCTTGTTGTTGACACCTTACACAAGGTCGACTTAGTATGTGACAAATTAAAGGAATTGATGATGCAAGATCCTGGTCTTCGTTTTAAAATTGATTTGTTTTTCATCTGGGGAGCACCTGCACGGGGCTCTTCGTCTGACAGCTCTCTAAGTACAACGGACGAGGAGGAGGAGGACGACTAGTTATCTTTTTTAAAACTCCGTTTGGATGGCCTTGACCTTTCCCCCTCCACTGAGTTTATTTAAGGTGCACTCTCAATGACTGCAGCATCATTTCATCGCGCACCTTCACCACAGCAACATGGAGAGTCAACTCAACTACTGTTGCGAACAGAAATGTTTTTCATGGCCAAATGACATTGATGTTGCGGATGGCCTGGCGTGTAGAAAATGTGAAGCTTTTGGTCAATGCATGTGTAAGTGCAAGTCTTGGAAGAAGCCGAAACCAGAGTTGAAGACATTCCATGTGTACCAGATGAGAGGGCATAAGTACACTTGTTGCCCTGAACGTTGCATTGAATTCACACTAAAACAGCTAACTGGCTGCAAATTGTGCAACAATCATTTTGCAGGTTTTTGCAAACATTATTTAGGAGCCTGTCAGTACAGATCAACTTGGCATACAGAAGCACTCACTATCAATGAAATCGCTATAGATACACAAGAGTAGTCTTTCTACTCTTTTCTTTTTTAAAACTCCATTTGGATGACCTTGACCTTTCCCCCTCCACTCACCTTAGTTTATATAAACCCCATTCCCACTGACCACAGCATCACTTCATCGTGCTCCCTCGTCAAAGCAACATCAACTATGGAAAGTAAGCGCATCTCATGTTGCGAGCATAGGTGTTTGGAGATACAAGGCGTCACATATTGTGCAAAGAAGCGTTGGGAGGAAGAGACGGGGACAACCTATTGCTGTGAGGATAAGTGTTTCCTCTTACCAAAGTGGCAAGTGGATGGGCTGGCCTGCCGGCAATGTGAATGCTTCGGATGTTGCAGGTGTAGATGCAAGAACCAACAGCTGCCACCACCGGTACTACAAAATTTTAAAATCTAAAAATCCAACTACTTTTATACTTGTTGTCCGCAGCGGTGTATTAAGTTTCACTTCTCCAATCTTACCAATTGTCGGAAGTGCTACGGACAACCTGATGGGTGGTGCACCTGTTTTCTGGACTCCTGCCGCTACAGATCGGATTGGTTTACAGATCCGTTAGAAATTGATGAAGTCGCCCAGGAAGCACAAGAGTAGTCTTTCTACTCTTCAACTTTTTTAAAACTCCATTTGGATGACCTTGAGATTTCCCCCTCCACTTCCCCATATACCTAGAGTACACAGAGCCTGACAGTCAGTCACTCGGTGGCTGTCGTGGGGTGCGCATCGGTGTCGGCGCTCCGTTGTTAGATTTTCAAGGTCACAGTAATATGAAATTGTTGGTGTTGTGCTGGTTCAAGGTCACCTGAGGGATAACCGATTGCCCATTTAGGCAGAGTCATGTCAGAAACTCGAGTTTAACTTGGCACTTTTGCCGTTTCTCGTCGAAAATTCGCTCCAAGTGGTCAAGGTCACGGGGGCTCGGACTGAAACTCGGAGCGTAGTGCGAGAAACGGCAAAAGTGCCAAAAAATTTTAAGTTTCGGCGTGACCTTGACCTTAGTGGCATCGGTGACGTCATTTTGATGACGTGAGGGGTGATGACGTCATCAGCACGTCATTTCTGTGACGTCATGGGTGTGACGTCATCGAAATGACGTCATTGGTGATGACGTCATCGATGACGCAATCGATGACGTCATCGATGACGTCATCGGTGAGGTCATTGACCTCGATGACGTCATCCCTCAGGTGACCTTGAACTGAGCCAGCACCAACAATTTCACACTACTCAGTAAAACTAATATTAAAAGATAGCCCTGAGATCCGATGTAATTAAAAAAAGCGTTTCTGCTCATGTACAGGACACAACCTTTCTAACTGTATGTGTGGATTTCTCCAACTAAGCACATAAATAGAGAAAAAGATTACCAGCTTAGGGCTTGAGTATTAATATAAGCTATGGATTAAAATATTAGCTTAAATATATTTTATAACTGTAAAATCTGTTCTTCATAATTTGCTAGAATTTTTTATTACATAAGATTCCTAAAGGTGCGTTTGCACCTGGGATTAACAACCTAAAACTGTAGACTTAAGCCATATGGATGTAACAGTAAAAGTAAACAGCTTTCGTTTGCCAATATCTGGTATTATTATGAAAAATGTATTTATTTGTAGACAATTGTAATAATTATTTTAACTGTTACGAATAATAATAAAACTAAACCCTAGGAGTTTTAGTACACGGTGTTTTAGTAAATTAATTAATGAAAATTAATTAGTTAGCCTTTAAATCTATAAAATGAAACTTTTTTACGTAAAATCGTAAGTTAATACGGTATATTATTTTTTCACTTGGGGTTTAACAATAAATCAGATGATAATGAAGAACAAAAAATTTATTCTTTGTATTTTTAATATATACTATGATTTAAATGTGGATCAAAATATGTAAAATAGTCCAATTTAAAGTATGCCAACATCCTTCATGTTTTACTTGGCCAAAGATTTTAATTTTTATTTATTTATTTAAAAATGCTTGCTATTGATATACTAGATTTAATATTACTTTGATTATTTTTAAATTTGAGAAATCATAAAATGATCAAATTTAGTAAAGCATCGCCTGTATAGATTTGTTATTATCACTTACTATTTTTAATCTCTCTTTGGCAAGAATTACTCCATCAATCGTAAAATATTTTGAGATATTTTTCGGTTTTAAATATAGTTATAAGCAATAATAGTAATATAATAACAAGATAATCCATCTGATATTAGTTTATATATTTATACTCTATTATTATTTATTTTCTACCCAAACATAAGTACATCAAATCTGTACTTTACTGATCTCTGTAGAAACCACACCATTGTTTATATTCTGGATGAATTACAGGCAAGGAAAAATGAATTTATAAATTAATGTGTGTTGTCAGAGTCAAGATAAATATTCACCAAACACTGTTGTTTGCGAACCAATATTTCACTTTTCCAAACATAAACTGCCATTTACTCGGCTTAACATAGTTCCGCTGCAATACGGGATTTGCTTAACGCTTTGAATGATCCTAAAAAAGTAAAAAAAATTATACATACATTTTTAGACCTGAAAATTTTAATTTAAGAAGAAACGTATTACGTGCTTTGTTTGGTATATTTAAAATGAAAAATATTCTACTTCAGTAGTGGGGTTTGCCTACTCCTGGCCCAGGTCAAGGTCAGGCGGTTGTAAGTGTTGTAGGGGTTGTAGCGGCTGGGGTTTTTTTGACAGTGATGGGTGGGTTTTGGAAGTGGGTCAAGGTCATCCGGAGGGGGTCTTTAAAATATATTTATTTAATAAAAACTCATCAGTGATTGAAGAATTTCTTTGTCATTATTTGTAGCAGTAATAGTTATTTTATTACTCTGTATGGGTGAATCCCGCTGTGTGTCCATAATTGCAAAAAAGGAGAGGTCCTAGGTGGTTACAGTGCAAGTTGATAGAGCAGAACAAGACATGTGTCTGAGGAAGAATGATCATATAAACCTGGTAATATAGTGAATAAGAATAATTGGATAGGATCGTCAATAGGTGTAACAAGATTGAAATTTTGATATTTCAGCATTTCAGTTAAGACAGAGTGTAAAATAGGATCAGTAGAACAAGTATTACAAAGGTTAGATTTTACAAAGTACAACGGGTGAAAACTGAAGTATTTTTTAAGCTTACTCAATGTAGTATGTGGTTTTGAAATTGTGGAGTTAGATTGTTTCTGTAAAATGTGTTTTGTACGCAAAAGTTTTAAATGTAAAGTGTGCGAATCCATAATAATATTCAAAGGGGAGATGTGTACTCTCCAAAATTCAGCGAGTATATGATTAGTGCCCGCGAGTGTGTCTGAATATATAGAGACTAATTAGCATAATAAGCGCAAACATATGTTAGAGTAACAAGAGTAAGTTAAAAAATGTTTGATAGTCTTAGAGACTTACGGATAGATGTTTACTGTCGCCCTATCGCCATTATAATGGCGCACGCGCAAGGTACCGATGCCGCTTATATAGGGTTGTGGGAACCCCCCTAACCCCCTCCCCTAAGAGAATGAGATAAAAGGGAAGAACTTTGGAGATTTCAGTTCTTTGTCGGGGTGGCAGCGTAGCGAAAGGTTCTAGTAGGGGGAAAAAATAGTTAATAAATTTTTGTAAAATTTTTAAAAATTACCGCTAGTGGTAGAAGTTAGTTAATTATTTTATAAGGGTTTAAGAACTGTGTCGTAGACGATTAATCGCAATTACATCTAGCATTTGTACAGGTAAAACTTGCAGTATAATAATTATATATTAATATATGGGTGTTAACTGTTTATAGTCTAAGTAGTTTAGTCTAGCAGCAGAAGTTAGTTAATTATTCTGTAGGGGTTAACTTGTATAATAAGTATAAACTAAAATAAAAATAGTAACGCGAGATTATTTGATATATTATATATAAAATAAAAGTGTATTTTTATATGTTAAGAAATAGTTGAAAAAATAAATTACATAAAAAATAGCAAGCTTAACAGGTGTAAGTTAAAACAAAGCATATGTAACATTACTAGGTGGTAGAGACTTACAGATGGCAGACGCGCGACCGCGTTGCGGCTTATATAAGCACAGATAGTAATTATAAGTAATTATGTTGAACTTGACCCCCCCCCCCCCAAGAAAAAAAGTGTTGACCCCCCCCCCCCGTCACTTTCACTCATCAAAATGAATTAGGTTGGTAGTGGTTACATTTATATAACACCAATTTAGCTTTGATGTTGCCAATAGTTTAATAATTATAGTTAAGCGGCAAAAGAGGACGGATAATTTTCTGCCATTACTCAGATAATAACAGGCAACAATTATGGTGTTACGCGATGGGGAAACCCTCAGTGAAGCTCAACGGCGGATTAAACCAGGTGTTGCCTAACGTTAATTGCAAGGTACAACGCTCCACCTGCATTAGCGGCGACCTACATGTGACGAATAGATCATTGGAAATTTCCACTGACGTTGGACATTCTATCCCCCTTAAACCCCAATGGCTCCCCACCACTTTGTGAGCCGCCCCACTACTTTGTGAGCCGAGAACCTTTTTGGCGACTATCGCTGAGTTAGTTCGGAACAATTCGTCGGACGCGATGGTTGTTCCGAACTCAGAGGGTACCTGAAATATATAAGCGGCCGATATATATTTGAGTTACTCTTGCTGTTAGGGTTTTAATATTAATACTTGTTGTGTGTGAGTGTGTGTGCAAAATGTTATTTTTAGTTTTAAGTTGTGCTAATTTTAAGCTTTAATTTGCGCATTGCGATGTTAGCATTAAGGTGTGTTATGGTATTGTTGATGTTTGGAAAATGTGTTTTTGATGTTGAGTTTTGGTATAATTATTGTATGTGTATGTACTAATAACCTTTCACAGCTAGCTGTTAGGAGGGTAGATTAAATTTAAATTTAAATTATAGAAGTTCTGTTGAACTTCATTAAATATGGGTGGGACATGCGCGTTGTGCCGTAGGTAGCGCATATTTTTTAATGCTTTAAAATTTTTAATTTTTATTAGGAAATAATTATATTTGGGTGGGTCTAGATTAAGGGTGGGAGGTTAGAGTTGCGTCTTGCATTAGCTGTTCCAGAGTCCCCATTGTAAAATTGGAATGGTCAGGTCCAGTGCCCAGGCCCGAGGCCGGCCGCCCGTATCACAGCCCACCAAACTGGATCGCCACGTGCGTGCGGGCCAAAAATTGGGATCCCTTGTAAGACGTAACTATCGCGGGTTGGGATTTGGGGAAGTGTTAGGCAAACAGAGTAGTGGGGATGGCTACGGCCGTCCCCATCACTTTGGTAAATTATAATTTTTTGGTGACCTTGACCTCAATTAGGTTAATTACCCCCCCCCCCTCCCCCCCCCCAACAGTGAACTTGGCCTTGGTGACCTTGACCTTGAACTTAAACTTAGCCAACCCCCCCCCCGACAGTGAACTTGGCCTTGGTGACCTTGACCTTGAACTTGAACTTGGCCAACCCCCCCCCCCCCCCCCCACCAGTGAACTTGGCCTTGGTGACCTTGACCTTGAACTTGAACTTGACGAGCCCCCCCCCCCCCCCCCGACAATAATCTGGATTAGAAAATTACTAATAATTCAAGAATGGTTTGCCGGAATAGGGCAAGTCATACATCAATGAAAAGCTCTAATTAAGAGCAATATTGTGGTAAAGACAGAATTGTATTATTTTCTTTTACTAAAATGGTACCATAAAAAGAACACCCCCCTCCCCACTCAATGACATGGCGATATAAGAGTGGTGTGGTTTTGTGTTGAGAACATTCTTCACCTATAATAGCTAGAGTGAACATGTCTCCCCAAGATGCTTCAATATTTTATAACAAATGTACAAAAGTTGAAGAAGTATTGGAGGTGGATGAAGAAAACGATGAAGAAATTGAAGTGCCTTTGTTAAGTGAAAATGTTGTAACAAGAATATTTGTGGATCCGAATTCACCAATGGATATTATAGGAAGGTTTTTAATTGAAATTGTTACATGGATAGAAAATGGAAGATTAGTAAACATAGGATCTCCAATTTTGGTAGATGATAGACACACCTTTGGTGTATATTGGAGAAACATAGATCTGTTATGGCTGTGGGCGGAGGCATATGTGGAGTATTTGCAATTGGAAGAAAATATAGGGGGTCGGTGCGCATGCGCCAATGTAGTAGGAGGACAAAGTTAATCGTCCACAGTTTTTGTTAAAATTTTATTATTATTTTTAAAAGTTCAGTGTTATAAATTGCAACAGTAGTTATAAACTCTATATAGAGACTTATGTACAATAGTGACAGATCGGTTGTGTTTCGGAAGTGAGCGTGAGTGACAAATGTTATTGTAGTGCAGTGCCTAACCTAAAATAAGTTCAGACTAATTTAAACAGGCACACAGGGCACGTGCTCACGCTCGGTCACTCAGTTATCGTGCGCCTTATCAGACAGTCCCAGCGCCCCGCTCTCAACCGCGCCATAGCTCAGTGGTTAAAGTCCTTGACTACTACACTGCTGGTCCCTGGTTCAAATCGCGAGCTAGTCAACTCTTTTTAGTTCTGCAACTTTAATGCATTCTTTAAAAACTTGGAGTTGCAGTTAGTTCTGTCGCTCTCCACTAGAGTGTGTGGGCAGTACAAATGTGACTACGGTTTTAGGACTGAAACAAACATTCGAGTTGCAAGTTGGTTTTACCAACCAAGTTATTATTTTTCTGTTTCATCACAAAGATTTTATTCCTCCCACACAGCAAAATGCCGTTGAATATTGAGCTAACAAAAAATGGAAAACCTAACATACTCTTTAAAAATTTTAAATATAGAGAAAGTTACACGGTAAAAAGTGGCGAAGTCGTATGGCGGTGCCTTGGCCGAAACTGTGGGGCAACTATCAAGACTAATTCGGACAGATCTGAAGTGTCTGAGACTAATAATAATAAACACTCAGGCCCTCACCCTGTCACAATGAGGACCTTGTCTTCACCACAAGCTTCACCTAAGACAAGTGTCGTGATTCTCGACACGCCAAAAGCGACCGGTTCAACCGCGGCTGAGAGCGCACCGCATCATGACACTACCGCGCCCGCACAAACGTCAGCGACTCCCCGTACCTCACCTATGCTGAACGCCACTTGCCCAACACCTCATCAACCAATGACAGGCTGTTCAGAACAGACGATCACTACATCGACTCCCACAGCACCGGACATAATGGAAGAAAACCTACAATTGAAGGAGAATATAAAAATATTACAAAAAAGAGTTGAAGTTATTCTAAACCATTCAATTGAGTCGGACACTAGGCTGTTAGAGTATACAAATGAAATATTCCCTGAAAACAGTACTCCAGCTCCCCAAAGTAACAGACAAACAAGTTCGCAAGACTGTGGCGTGCAATGCGATCCGCCAATCGATTGCAGAAATGTGCTCTGTGTCCAAAATCTAGAGCTAATAACTAGACTACGAACATCAATCGAGGTACTTGAGGCCGAGATTAACTGTCTTAAATCAGAAGCACTGGAAAAACCATCAGAAAAGTGCACTAGTATGCCAGCTGAGAATTGGGTTACCGTGGGAAAGAATAATCAGCCAGTGGCAATTAAGAATAGATTTGTTTCACTATCCTCAGAGGACACAAATACTGAAACACATTCAATAGTTTCTAAATCTACTAAACCTAAAAAACGGAACAATTGGAGGAAAAATAAAGCAAAAACAGTAAAAAATGCCATTCATAACAAAAAATCTCCTTCTGAAACTCCCGCCAGCTCCTTTTATCCAGCAATACAAATAGAGAGTGACAGCCACGGGCGTCATGTCGCTGGATTGTTGCAGAGTATCGTCCCATCTACCACAAAGGTTATAGGTGTCTGCAAGCCAGGAGCCAGGCTGTTGGAGGCTACGTCTGACAACCCTCCACCTACAGACTGCTGTATTATTATAGCCGGGACTAACGATGTGGCTGCTGGCGAAACACACAACGTCTTCGAACACCTTGAACACCGAGTAGTTGCTCGACTGAGAACATCTAGAGTGATCCTTTCTACACTCCCGCATCGTCATGACCTCCCGGTAAACCATCCAGTCAACAAGAACGTAAGCTTAGCCAACTCCTATATTTCAAAACTATGCAAGCGGCATCCCGGGCTGGATATGTTCAACTTTAATCTTATTGGCAGAAGGTTTTTTACCCGCCACGGGATGCATCTCTCGATGAGAGGCAAGGAGTTATTGGCCAAACATTTGCGGAGAGCTGTCATCATATCTGGCACTGCTGAAAGGGATCAGCCTACACTTACCCCAACAACAGATTCCTCGGTCCTGACGCCAACTCCAGCAGCCACGGTCCAGACGCTCACGCCAGCAGCCACCGTCCAGATGCCAACACCAGCAGCCACGGTCCAGACGCTCACGCCTGCAGCCACGGTCCAGACGCTCACGCCAGCTGCCACCATCCAGATGCCAACACTAGCAGCCACGAACCAGACGCCTACGGTTACGTCCGAGCCCATTGAACTTCCCTATGAGACCTTCGCAGACGCAGTCAAAAGGACACCGGCCACCGACGACATAACCAAAGACGAACCTGTTTTTTTTAGAAAAAACAATATAACTTGTGAGGGCTTCAGCCATGCAACGGCCAAAAGTAACCGGATCAATATTATACATCAAAATATTCAGATTGCAACAAACAAATCTTCGGAATTAGATATTCTTTGTGAAGAGCTCAGGCCTGATGTTCTGATTTTGTCTGAATTTGGCTTCAATGAAAGCAACGTGCTCTTTTCAAAAATTCCAAATTACACTTTAGGGGATTATTTTATTCGGCCTAACATTAAATGGGGAGGGGTTGCACTTTTTTTGAAAAATGACTTTAAATTTGAATCTGTTCCAAACAATTTATCAGTTAAAAACACTTTGAAATTGCGGGTGTCAAAATTTACACAAAAGGGAATGCATCTTTATTTATTTACGGGTTATACCGCTCCCCCGACGGTAATGAAACACTATTTTTTGAGAAATTGGAACAATTTTTACACCATGTCACTGCTAAAAAACAAAAGTTTTTGCTAGCAGGCGACTTCAACATTGACGTTTTGGACACAAAAAACCACAAAACAAAATGTTTCAGGGACACTTTAAAGGGGTTTGGATTGATGTGGTCCGTGAACTCGCCCACCAGAGTGACACAATTTTCGCAATCAGCCATTGACAATGTGGTTTCCAACATCGTTGATTTGCCGGTCTCAGTCGTATCCACCGCCGTGTCGGACCATTACGCTCAGATCGCCACTGTCGAAGGCCGAGCACCACTCCATCTCCAGCGTCCAACCATTTCCAGAAGAGACACTAGGCCTGCAAATGTTCTTTTGTTGAACCAAAGACTCCAAGCTGAAAGTTGGAACTCCCTTGCAAATTTAGATTGTGCTGACAGTTGTTTTAACTCTTTGAACACTTGTTTAAATTTTCATCTCGATTCCTGTTGTCCAAAAATAACTTCCAAGCAGAACCGCAGGTTCATGCGAAATACCTGGATCACAAAAGGTATCTTGGTGTCCAGGGAAAATCTGAAAAACCTTTGGAGACAACTGCAATACAACAACAACCCTGAATTCAAATTTTTTATAATTCATATAAAAAAATTTACAGAAAAGTTTTAAGAGCAGCTAAGTGTTACGATGTAAACAAGAAACTAAAAAATGCAGACAATTTTTCGAAACAAGCTTGGTCGATTATAAACAGCACTAAGTCGTCAGACAATAAAACACAAATTTCCCAACTGGAGGTGGAGGGGAAGATTGCCCGGGAGCCGTTAGAGGTGGCAAATATGTTCAACTCCTTTTTTGCAAATGCTGGTGAAACTGGCCTTACAACAGCACCTCTGGCTGCATCTGGGCAGTTGAGTCCGGCCAGATCGATGTTTTTGTGTGAGGTCACTGAGCGTGAAGTGTCCGGCGCGATTTGCGATTTGAAGGCTAAAAAATCGGCTGATGTAAACGGCATGTCAACATGGCTTCTGAAAAAATGCCAAAATGGCATCGTGGGCCCCCTCACTCACTCAATCAATCTTTCTTTCAAAAAAGGCATTTTTCCAAATTCTCTCAAGGTTGCAAAGGTGATCCCTGTTTTCAAAAAAGGAGATTCGCTGCAACCAAGCAACTACAGGCCTATTTCAATCCTGCCGGTGCTTAGCAAAATTTTTGAAAAATTATTCATGCGCAGGATGCTAAATTTTCTTGATGAATTCAAAATCTTATCAAATGATCAGTTTGGTTTCAGAAAAGGGAAATCAACTGTTGATGCAATCATCCGCCTAGTGGAAATGATTGTAAAAGACTTGGATAGGCGTAACATGACACTAAGTGTCTTTCTTGACCTATCCAAGGCTTTTGATTGTGTTGAACACAACATACTCCTTGACAGGTTGTGGAACTGCGGAGTTCGTGGCTTACCCCACAGATGGTTAAGGTCATACCTCTCCGGTAGGTCACAACAAGTTGAAGTCAACGGAGTTTTTTCACATACAACCACATTGAGATATGGAGTCCCCCAGGGATCAATTCTCGGGCCCCTTCTATTCTTGGTGTATGTGAACGATTTAAATTCTTTCATTCCTAGAGGACGAATTGTCCAATACGCGGATGACACGACTCTCTGTTTCAGTTCAAACAATTCTGAAGAAATCGAAATTCTTTCTTTTCAAGAAATCAATTCCTGCATTCAGTACTTTGAAAACAAAAATTTCAAAGTGAATGCTTCAAAATCAAACTGCATGTTATTTGGAGGCAGCACCGCTCTGAATACATGCAGGCCGACTGCAATGGTAGATGACTCAGTCATCGAAGAAGTCGGTTTTGCCAAGTTCCTCGGAATGCTCGTGGACAACGAGCTGACGTGGAGCGAACACGTTGACAATGTTTGCAAGAAGGTTTCCTCAGGATTATACCTTCTTAGAAGACTGTCTGAACATTGTTCAAGAGAGTTGTTGCTTATGGCTTATTACGGACTGATTCAATGCCATTTATCGTATGGTATTGCTCTTTGGGGCAGTTGCACCCTGAAAAACTTCAGCCGTATATTTGTGCTCCAGAAAAAAGCCATAAGAATCATTGCAAAACTCAAGTTTAGAGAGTCGTGTCGAGATGCTTTCCGGGAACTTGGATTGCTAACACTGGCTGAGCTGTATATTCTGGAAACTGCACTCTTTTGCAAGTTTAAAAGTGACTTAGTGCAGGGCAGTAATGTCCACAGCCACTACACAAGATCTAGAAATGTGTTCAGAACAGTGCAGCACAGGTTGGCAAGTATGGCGCGCCTACCTTCTCTGGCCGGTGTCTCCATCCTCAATAAGGTCCCGGAAAGCATTCGATTCGAAAATTGTGAATCAAAATTTAAATCTAAATTCAGACGCTATTTAGCGTCGAACGTGTTCTACTCGGTGGACGAGTTCATGGATCACACATCAGGGTAAACATCGGCCTGGGGGGGGGGAATTACCTCCTCATTTCTCTGTTCTGCAGCTGAGGTCTTGCATCGCTGCTGCTCTCATATTTGGAAAAGAATGTAATTTGTTTTATTTGATAATTTTTTGCTTTAATTTTTTAACTTTGACGCATGCTATGCAATACATGTATTGTCCAATGGCAATAAAGAAATTTATTATTATTATTATTATTATTATTATTATTATTATTATAGGCTTTAATCATTACTTTTCAGCTTTAGTGTTAAACTACTAATTCTAACATTTTACTAAAAAAAAACCTTACAAATGTGGTGGGGGAAGCATCATATAAAGGGAATAGAAGGGAGAAGCATTTCATTTCCGTGCTAAATTTCAAAGAGTAAACATCAACACGATGCATCAATGTGAAATTTGCTCAGAAACTTTTCATGATAATATTCTACTAGAAATACATAAAGAATTATTTCATAATAATAATGAAGATGTAACAGAAACAGAATATAAAGATTTAAAACTATATGAAGAAGAAGAACCAAAAGAAGAACAACAAGAAGAAGAACCATTAGCAGGACTATCTAATGAAATACCGCATCAATGTGAAATTTGCTCAGAAACTTTTCATGATAATATTCTACTAGAAATACATAAAGAATTATTCCATAATAATAATGAAGATGTAACAGAAACAGAATATGAAGATTTAAAACTATATGAAGAAGAAGAACCAAAAGAAGAACAACAAGAAGAAGAACCATTAGCAGGAGCATCTAATGAAATACCGTGTTTAAAAGTATTTGCTTTAGAAGGTAGAGTAGTAATGCACCACAAAATTCAAAATGAAAATTTGGAATTGGATCAGTTTTTTAAAGAAGTAAGAACAATTGTAAGTAAAACACTCACAGAAGAATTAAGAAGACTAAACTTTATTAAATTTGGCATATTATTAAATGCTATGTTTACTAATGTAGAAGGAGAAATGTCACCAAGAGGATTCATGACAAAAAACCAGACCATCATGGCAAGTTCAGATATTAATTCAATAGTTGAAGATTGTTTGGAAGAAATATTAACAAAAATTCAAGAACATGAAGGAAGAGGATCTGGTTGGAGTTTGGTTAGTATTGAGAGTATGGATGTTAGAGTTCATAAACACGGCTATGGATTAAGGGGTAGCAGTTATATTCCGCTCCCAAAGAAAATTTCAGACACCAAATCATGTATAAATGTTCAAAATGAAGATATGGAATGTTTTAGATATGCAATGACGGCAAAATTTGTACCACCTCACCATGCGGTTAGACCCAGTGAGGAATATGAAACACACAGATTTAGATATAATTTCCAAGGATTGACTTACCCAGTGGCTTTGAAGGACATCCCAAAGTTTGAAAAACAAAACCCTGGAACATCTGTTAATGTTTTTGGTTTGGACAGTTCGAATAAAGTGTACCCATTGCGTGTGGTGAAGAATGAACTCCCAGATCATACAGACTTATTACTACTTACAAAAGGTGATGTTTCCCACTATGTATGGATTAAAAAATTTGAAACTCTTGTAAGTTATCAACTATGTAAAACTAAAAATAAGAAGATAGTTTGCAAAAGATGCTTCAATTTTCATGAAGAAAGAAGAGAAGGAAATGAATGGTTACAAGAGCATAAAAAACTATGTAACAACAACTATGAAGCAAAAATTATCTTACCATGTCCAAGTAAGGCAGAGTTGAAATTTGAGAAAATTTCCCATCAATATCGGATTCCCATTGTTGTCTATGCTGATTTTGAATCGACACTAGTGCCTATTGAAAATAATGATGGTGATGTAGCAAGGAAAAGTGTTAAGTATCAGATACATGATCCAAACAGTTTTTGTTTAGTGGTTAAATCTACTCTTTCTGAAGAACATCTAAATAAATTTAATTTAACTTCAAAACCTATTGTCTATCGTGGTGTTAATGCTTCTAAAATATTCCTTGATCAGTTGTATATAATAGCGGAAAGTGTTGAAAGATTGTACAGTGATATTATGCCGATGATACCTTTGGATGAAGAAGAAGAGATTCAACATGAAAATGCAACTCATTGTTATTTATGTAGAAATGAATTTACTGTGGAAAATCACAAGGTTCATGATCATGACCATCTGACAGGGTATTATAGAGGTGCTGCATGTAACAGCTGTAATATCAACTACAAGATCCCTACAAATATACCTGTAATATTACATAACCTTAGTGGTTGTGATGCGCATTTTATCATTCCGGAATTAGGAAGAGATAATGGAGAAATTGATGTCATAGCTGAAACCACGGAGAAGTTTATAAGTTTTACTAAAAAAGTTGGAAATATAAAGCTTCGGTTTTTAGATTCTTACCGTTTTATGCCATCTAGTTTAATGAAGCTTTCTGAAAACCTGAGAACAGAAGATTTAATAGAAACCAAGAAGATTGTAAATAATGACAAGGTTAATTTAGTTCTTCGCAAAGGTGTTTTCCCGTATGATTATATAGATAGCTTAGAAAGATTTAATGAAACATCCCTTCCACCAAAAGAAGAATTCAAAAGTAAACTATATGACACAGATATATCCCATGAAGATTATGAACATGCGTGTAGAGTATGGAATGAATTAGGATTTAAAACACTTGGAGAATATTCGGACTTTTATGTAAAACTAGATGTAACTTTACTTTGTGATATAATGGAAGAGTTTAGAAATACATGTTTTAAGGCATATGGATTAGACCCTCTGCATTCTTGTACATCACCTGGACTAGCTTGGCAAGCAATGTTAAAGGAAACAAAATGTAAACTTCAACTTCTTACAGATATAGACATGGTGCTGATGTTGGAATCAGGTGTTCGAGGGGGACTAACTCAAAGCGTAACACGACATGTAAAGGCGAATAACAAATATTTGCCCAATTTTGATGCAACAAAACCAAGTACATATTTAGGTTATTTTGATGCAAATAACCTTTATGGATGGGCCATGTCGAATCCTCTCCCGTTTGGCGAATTTAAATGGGTAGACCCTGATTCTATTGGAAACATCATGGATATAGCAAAACATGGAGATACTGGTTATATTTTGGATGTAGATATTGAGTACCCTGAACATTTGCACGACCACCATTATGATTTACCTCTACTGGCCAAGACAGAAATATCACCAACCGGTAGATGGCCTAAATTAATGATGACTTTAACCAACAAATCAAGATATGTTGCTCATTATTGGGTAATACAACAAGCCCTAGAATTAGGATTGAGAATAACAAAAATTAATAGAGCTTTACAATTTTCTCAATCCTGTTGGTTAAAGTCATACATTGACAATAACACAAAAAGAAGAACTGCAGCTACATCTAATTTTCAAAAGGACTTTTTTAAATTGATGAATAATGCGATATTTGGCAAGACACTGGAAAACAAAAGAAAGCATAAGAATGTGAAATTAGTTAGTGATCCGGTGAAACTACAAAAGCTGGTACAAAAACCTAACTTTGGATCATCCATAATAATCAACGAAAATCTTGTAGCTGTTTCCATGAACAAAATTTCAATTACAATGGATCGTCCTTTATATGTGGGGATGTCTATTCTAGATATTTCAAAGACCCACATGTATGACTTCCATTACAACAAGATGGTTAAATTTTATGGAAGAGAAAACATTGGCATTGTATACATGGATACGGACGCTTTTATTTATTGGATAAGAACTGAAGATATGTACGAAGACCTACGCTGTTTTACTTACAATAACGACTTTGACTTTTCTGATTATCCACAAGACCATCCCAACTACGACAATGGTAGAAATAAAAAAGTATTGGGAAAGTTTAAAGACGAAACAAATAGTGTGCCAATGGAAGAGGTTGTTGCTTTAATGTCTAAATTGTATTCATTTAAATTGTACAAAAATGAAAAAAGGGAACATGAAATCGTAAAGAAGGCCAAAGGTATAAAAACCTCATACCTGAAGAAGAATGTACAGTTTGAAGAATACAAGAGATGCTTATTTCAACATGTTGAGACAACAGCAACATTTAACACCATAAGAAGCTTCAACCATCGTCTCTTCAGTGTAAAGCAAACCAAATGGGCTTTGAGTTGTAAGGATGATAAGAGGTATATCCTGGAAGATAATATAAAAACTCTACCATTTGGACATTATTCATTATACCCTATCGACCAGTAAACCTATTCTTCGTCCTTTACCTTCTTCCTTTTTCCTTTCTGTAAAGAAGAGGGGACATGACATGCTCAATGTCATGTTCCCTCTTTTTTTACACCAATGTAATATGGCCTTGACCTATAATCTAACCATATAAAAGAGGATAAACCATTTTTAGAGATCAGTACTTTTACAAGCGGTGTGGAAGACACAACTGAAGATGGAAGATTTAAGGAACAAGATTGTAAATGAACTTCATAAGCCGGCAAGAAGAAAATTTCCTAGAAGAAATACAATTATAAAAGGAATGAATGATCTTTTCCAAGCCGATCTTATTGAAATGATACCACATAGTAAATTAAATAAAGGATTCAAATACATTTTAGCGATTATAGACTGTTTTACTAAAGTGGCTGATGCTTTACCACTAAAGGACAAGACTGGTAAAAGTGTTACAAAAGGTATGGAAATGGCTATACAAAGAAATAATTTCAACATCAAACATCTACAAACTGATGATGGAAAAGAATATTTTAACAAAGACTTTGCAGCTTTAATGAAGAAGTATAAAATAAATCATTATTCTACAAATTCTGAAGTTAAAGCTTCAATAATAGAAAGATTTAACAGAACGTTAAAAGGAGCAATGTATAAAACATTTTCCAAACGAGGATCATATATTTGGTATGATATATTACCACAACTTATAAAAGAATATAACAATAAGTATCATCGAACCATTGGTATGAAGCCTAATGAAGTAAATAGTGCCAATGCTAAAATGGTATTAAAACGTATTAAAAATAATACTACTCCTAAACATGAAAAAATGCAGCCCAAAACATTTAAAGTTGATGATAAAGTTCGTATAAGTAAGTATAAAGAAGTATTTAGCAAAAGGTATCTGCCAAACTGGACTAATGAAGTATTTACAATCTATAAAGTACAACCAACAATACCTGAAACCTACATTTTAAAGGACAACAAGGGTGAATTACTCGAAGGTGGATTCTACGGACATGAATTGCTAAAATCATCAGTTGGCGATGTATATCTTGTTGAAAAAATTTTACAAAGAAAAAAGAATAAGGTGAAAGTACGTTGGTTGGGATTTGATAAAAGTGAAGACTCTTGGATCCCTACAAAAGACTTAGTGTAGCAATTTATGAAGTCATTACATGTTTAACCTTTACACAAGATGGAGATTGTGCAACAAAAGGATCGATTTTTTATTAATAATATTGATGAATTAACAGTTGACAACGACAAGTTAAATCATGGAAAACATGGTGAATTACTGCCAAACACAATAAGATGTTTAATAACTGGACCATCAAATTGTGGAAAGACAAATGTGGTTTTTAACTTAATAACAAATCCTAAAGGATTACGTTTCAACAAAATTTACATCTTTTCTAAATCTTTGCAACAACCCAAATACCAATTACTGGATAAAGTACTTGCAAGTGTACCTGAAGTTAATTTTTACAAGTTTAATGCTAGTGAAACTATAATGGAGCCAAACGAGGCTAAACCATTTTCTATATTTATATTTGATGATGTATCTTGTGAAAACCATGACACTATTAGAAGTTATTTTGCCATGGGAAGACATTACAATATTGATAGCATTTATATTGGTCAAACTTACAGTAAAATTCCAAAACAACTAATAAGAGATAATGCAAATCTACTAATTATCTTTAAGCAAGATGAAACAAATTTAAAGCACATATATTATGATCATGTGAATGCAGACATGTCATTTGATAAATTTAAAGAAATGTGTGGCAAAGCATGGGCTGAAAAATATGGATTTCTTGTTATTATGAAAGAAGAAGCTATAAAAAATGGAAGATATCGTATAGGATTGGATAAATTTGTGTTAATCCATTGAATGATTGATGATACGTTTAGTAATAGATTGGACCTCGCAGCATAAACATGGTGAACCAAGAAAAACTATTAAAAGAAATAAAATCACTGAGTGACTCGATTAGACTTAAAAATCGAGCATTAAGAATGGGTTTGAATGAAAGAGAAGAATTTCTGGAGACTACATTTAAGCCTATTACAGAACCTTTAAAACAGATAACAGAAACAATTGGTAAACCTCATTATGAAGGAGATGTTTTACTACCCGTTTCTAAATTTGAAGTAAAGACTTTGAAAAAGGAAGAAGATGATGATTCTTACACAAGTGATAGTGAAGTTTCTCAAAAAGAAGAAGAAACAAGACAAGAAGAACCAGAAATAAATGTTCAAAAAGAAGAAGAACAAGAACAACATATACCTGAAGCAGAACAATCAATTCCAAATCTAACAAAATTAAGTAGTGATATATTGCAACAAGGACCTCTTGGAAGAAAGTATATCATGAAGATGTTACATGAAATAAAAGCTAACCCAAAACTACACAAGTCACATGTATATGGAGCGAGAATTGATGGAAATGAATTAAAAATAGGAGATTCAAAAGTACATTTGACTGAAGATGATGACATTGTTATTGGTGAGCATGAATATAAAGGAACAAAAGGATTATTTGAACTGATTTTTAAAAATATACCTATAAAATATACACTACAAGATTTAAATACTTTTAAAGAAATTTTGCAAAATACTAATGCTCATAAGAAGAATTACTCCAAAGATTCAATGATAAATAGAACACGCGCAACTAAATATACAGTTGTAATAAAAAGATTGTTTCCCCTGAGAAAACTACCAACATTACGAACTGCGCCTGCTTTGAAGAAACCGCTAAAGAGGAAATCTTTATCACTTATAGACTTATCACTTATGGATGAATATGGTAAAAAGAAAAAAGGAGAATCTTCAACGTCTGGTAAAGGTTTAATGAAAAACCTATATAATACAAATGTGATTTACTATAATGATATAAACAAATTGGTCGATAGAATGAGACTATTACATGAAGCCATGGAAGCTGGTCATACAGGTTTAAATAATGAATGGGTGGCTTTAGTTGACGAACTTCGAAATCGTGGAATAGTTGTATAAATCATTACGGATATATAAGAGAGCTGTGAGTATACAGTGGATCAGTTCAATCATGAGTGTCGACAAGTTCGGACGGTACTCCGGGCTAGGAGTACAAGGAGGAGAAAACAGAAAAAGAAGTGGATTGCCACAAACACCTGAAGGTGACTATGATATGAGTAACAAACGTTTAAAATTTGTTAAAGACCCAGAAGAAGATACTGATGGAGCAAATTTAAAAACAGCAAAAGAAGCAACTTCAACATCATTAAAATTAAACAAGAATACTTACGATGTTAAATCACATAGAATAATTAATGTTGGTAAACCAACTGACAGTTCTGATGCAATTACTAAAGAGTATTTATCATCTGAACTTTCCAACACTTTAAAATTGCAGTGGGGTAACAATTTAAAAGATGGACAAACATATGATGCTGGAAATCATAGGATAACCAATGTGGCAAATCCAAAAAATGATAAAGATTCAGTTAATAAAGAATATTTACATTCTATAATACCGGAAAAGACTCAACGAGGATTTTCTTTTTATAAGTTTATTATAAATGACATTGGATACCCAAAGGAAGACGGTGATGCTGTAAACCTGAAATACATCAAGGACAACTGTATTTTACAAGATGCTGATGAAATAGATTGTCATGGAAAAGCATTGTCAAATGTAAAATTTGGTTCTCAACCAAAAGACGCTGTTACTATGGAACAATTATCTAAAGAATTAAAAAGGGGAACATCAAATTTTGTAAAACATGAAGATGTCGTGCTAAAGCGAGGAAATACATTTATACATGGAAATGTAAAGTTTGATTTAATGCAAGGAAATAATGATGAATGGGATGCAGGACATAAAACAATAACAAATGGAAGATTTGGTATAAAAGATACAGATGTACCTCTAATGGTGCAAACATTAATTGCGAGTGGTGGTACTTTAGGTACATACAATGGTCGTAATAGAAGAATAAAAGATATTTATCCTGGTTATGAAGATGATGATTGTGTTACATTGAGACAAACAATAACTCGGGATAAACACTTTGGGACCAAATATGATGCAAAGATGAAGAAAATAATTAATATTTTACCAGGAGAAGATTTAAATGATGCTGCTACTATTGGACAAGTCATAACAACGTCGAAAAGTGATTCGACTGCTTACACGTGTAATGATAAACGTATTATGCAGTTACACGATCCCCAACATCCAAAAGATGCTGTAACTTTAGATTGTTTAATAAGAATAGTGGGCAATTTACATATTGATACCCACAATCATATAGCTAGTACAACGAGTCATGTAATAATTCAACCCGATGAACGAGAAGCTTGGATTAAAAATAGAATCATAAATCAGTATGTAATTAATTTGAATACTTAAATATTTAAATATAAAAATTGTGCATAAGGTATTCATTTATGTAAAGCAGCTCGTGGAGTAAACACGCTGGTTATATAAGACGACATAATGAAGACCGCACCGCTCAGTCTTCGTCAAGACAGCGGCAAGAAAGGACGTGGTATTACATCAGCTGCGTTATCCCTGCTCAGACGGATTCCTGTTGGTGCTGTTCTAAATAGAACAATAGACGCTCTACCATACGAATTTCATCTGCCCGGAGGTTATCAATATTGTGGACCTGGAACTAAGTTGGCAAAACGTTTAGCAAGAGGAGATCCTGGAATTAATAAATTGGATCAAGCCTGCAAAGAACACGATATAGCGTATTCCAAGTTTGCAGATTCAAAAAATTGATCAATAGCAGATAGAGTGCTAGCGGAAAAAGCTTGGCAAAGAGTTAAATCAAGTGACGCCAGTATTGCAGAAAAAGCAGCAGCTTGGGCAGTAACAACAGCCATGAAGACGAAAGCTAAGTTTGGTGGTGGAAGACGACGCGGGAGAAAACCTAACAAAAAAGAAGCTGCAAAAAGAGGCGGGAACATTAAAAGAAGACGTCGCACTACCCCTAAAAGAAAAGTCAAGAAAACATCCATATGGTCAATGGTAAAAAACGGATCGGGTCTTTACTTAAGACCATACCGTGTGTATTAAATGAGAAAAATAAATTGATAATTCCAAATGAAGCATTAACAAATCATCAATTGTCAAAATATGTAAAATGTTTAACAATACCATTCTTTAGAGGAGTTTTTATGAAAGATACATTACCAAATAGAGTGTGGAAAAATGAAACTGGAATAGTAAATTTAGACTCTAATTATGGACCAGGTACTCATTGGTTATGTTATAAAAAACTTGGAGAAAATGTTTACTACTTTGATAGTTTTGGAAATTTACCACCACCAAAAGAACTTCAACATTATTTTCGGAACTCTAAGAATATATTCTACAACTACAAAAGAGAGCAACCTAGCAATACGGAAATATGCGGACATTTATGTTTAGAGTTCCTAGCGAAGAGCGTCAGTCAGCTTTAAGATGTCATCGTATACAGTGTCGCTAAGCGGAAATTCATCAACATTAAAAAGTACACTTTTCCCAGCGTTACGTTTATCTACGGATAAACTATGGGAAACAGCATTATTGGATTTAACTACATACAATTCAATTCCCAATGTTACAGAAGGAAAGAATAATTTACTACATTATTATGAGAGTAAAGATGAAAAAGGAAATTATTCACAATTAAAAATAATTCCATTATCTACAGGAGCATATGAAATAGACGATATAAACCAAGTATTACAAAAGAAACTTGGAGAAGAAAATATTTCTATAAAAGGTAATAATAATACATTAAAAGCAGAAATAACTTCAAAGTATTATATAGATTTTAGCTTAGACCACTCAATCGGCAATTTGCTCGGATTTTCAAAGAAGAAAGGAATTTTAGCTCCTGGAAATGATTATACTGGCGATACAACAGTAACAATATTAAAGGTGAACAGTATTGATGTAACGTGTAATATTATACACGGATCATATAGAGATGGAGTAAATCAACATATATTACACACATTTTACCCGACAGTAGCTCCTGGTTTTAAAATAGTTGAGAAGCCACAAAACCTGATATACCTACCATTAAACACCAGTTTCATTTCAGACATCGTACTGAACATATTGGATCAAGACGGCATTAGTGTTGACTTTAGAGGAGAAACCATAACTATACGATTACATATCAGAGCGGCAACATAAAGTCAACATGGGATTATCATTTAAACCACAACGGAAGAGCCGGGAGCTCAGTAGCTCCTCAACATTCGACGAGTTAACACCGGACAACATACGCTTCCTACAGAAGATCGGACTAAAACTTGCCAACCATGGATATACTGGATATAGCACAAGGACCGACATTCGACGAAACCCTATGGGAGAAGGAATATCACACTCACAACCCTTACACTTCATCAAAATTAAATAATAATGATGAAATAAGGATTCCTATTCAACAACAAGATATTTATACTTTACCATGTGAAAGTTATTTATATATCGAAGGAAGAGTAACAAAATTGGATGGAAAAACTGGTTCAACTGTTCCTTTTATAAATAACCCTATGGCATATCTGTTTGATGAAATTAGATATGAAATATCTGGAGTAACAGTTGATTCAACAAAAAAAGTTGGTATATCAACAACTTTAAAAGGATTAACTTCAATAACACCACATGAAAAAAATTCTTTAATTTCGGCTGGATGGGTAACTCCTGATAAAGACACTATTACTCCTAATTCAAATGGTTACTTTGATTTTAATGTACCTTTACGATTACTTTTGGTATTTGCAGAAGATTACAAGAGAATAATAATAAACGTTAAGCAAGAACTGGTACTACTTAGATCTTCAACGAATAAAGATGTAATACAAGCACCAGATGGAACTACAGAAGATAAATTGGAATGGCGATTAGAGTTGGATAAAGTTGTGTGGAGAGTACCTCATGTCAGATTGGCGGATAAACACCGAGTATTATTATTGAGGAAATTAAAATCTGACCGTGATATTGTAATACCATTTAGAAGTTGGGAATTTCATGAATACCCCATATTGCCTCAAACAGAAAGACAAACATGGACTGTTAAAACCTCTACTTATTTAGAACGAGCAAGGTACATAATAGTCGGTTTTCAAACTAAACGAAAAGATGTTATAACTGCGCACGCTGGTCAATTTGACCATTGCAAGATAAAGAATTGCAAAGTTTTTCTAAACTCTCAGTTCTTTCCATATGACAGTTTAAATGTTTCATTTGACAAGAAACGTTATTCCATTCTATATGACATGTATGCAAGATTTCAATCGTCATATTATGGTAAGACAAATACACCACTACTATCACCAGAACAATTTTATTCAAAAGCTCCAATTGTTGTAATCGATTGTTCAAAACAAAATGAATCCGTAAAATCTTCAAGTGTAGATATAAAAGTTGAAATGGAATTTGAAGATAAAATACCAGATGGAACTTCAGCATACTGTTTAATTCTACATGATAAAATAGTTACTTACACACCGCTGACAGGAATTGTGAAGAATGTACTTTAAGAAGGATTAATACAACATTTGCATGATTTGTAAGGTTTTTACAAAAGATCAACAATATCTAGGTCATCTGCGAGTATAAAAGCAAGAAAGAAGAGCTAACAATTCATTTCATCTTTGATTGTCGTATGGGTAACATCGTCCGCAAGATGAGTTCTACTACATCAAGTGCTAATGAAGAAACTACACCTCTTATGG
Source organism: Neoaliturus tenellus (assembly GCA_030545055.2). Classification (NCBI taxonomy): domain Eukaryota; kingdom Metazoa; phylum Arthropoda; class Insecta; order Hemiptera; family Cicadellidae; genus Neoaliturus; species Neoaliturus tenellus. Next base: position 9,635,871 of record CM061534.1, on the reverse strand, counting down.
CTGACAATAGTTTGGATATAGAAAGACAAGTTGAACAGGAAATGGATGAGTTCCTCAAGTTTAAACATAAGAAGACAGAAGAAAAAGAAGAGGAAGTTGAAAAAGAAACAAAAAAGAGGAAAATTGACGATAACATTCCCGCCAACATCTTAATGGAAGTATTTCTTCGAATATTTTATCCTATTTCTTCTTGTATGACAAAGACTGTGTCTGCTGGAGTAATGAAATCATTGGATTACTCTCCAACTGTTATTTTGAATCACGGATCTAAAATGGTAACCTTTACTGAATCTTCTTGGGAATCTTTTATGAAACATATACACCTTTTGGAGTGCTATTTGAGTAACAATACGTTTGGAAGAAAAACAAAACTAGGTTTGTTCGAATCAAATATTGAAATCGATATTGTTAAACAACGTGGTCAACAACTAGTTAGATTTAGAGATTTAACTAAATATAATATAAAAATACATTTGACAAAAGAAGAATTTTACGCTTTAACTTGTGCTACTGGTCCTATAACAAGATATTTAAAACAGCTAATATTCTCAAGTACAATTATCAAAGACTATTTAATTGATGCATTGGATAGACAACCATATGTTCCAATCCTATACGGTCCAGTAGATACTTCAATTTTCAATAGGATACCGCATGAAGTAGAGATGTGGAGACAGTTACACCATAATCAAACCAACTTTAATTTAGATGAAGAAGAAAAGCAAGAAAACAAGGAAAACGAATCACATTTCAACAATCAACAATCGACAACAAATTAAACAGACAAAGAATATTGTAAGTAAGAAGAAGAAGAATGTTGGAGTATAAAAGGCTGCCAATCTGCATTGACATACCAGTTGTCTACTGAACGTCATCATGGATAAACGAGTTTCATTCTCTAAGAAGACGGAAATAATGGAAGTAAAGCGAGGTATCATAGAGTTTCAGGCATTCCGTGGTAATGATGGAAATTTTATAATCAAAGAGTTAGTAGTACTAGATATGATAACATCTGTTGTTTATCATTTTTTATTTATGCCTCCTTTGCCGTTCAACAAATTAACAACCAAAGCTAAAGTAACAAACAAATGGTTGATGAAACATTTTCATAATCTAAGATGGGATGAAGGTTTTATAACTTACAATATGATGCCACACATTATGAATCATTTCTGCAAAGAGTTCAAAATTATTTTCACAAAAGGATTGGAAAAAGCAAATTGGATACAAGCATATACAAACCATGAAGTAATAAATGTGCAAATAGAGAAGGATTTTCATTGCTACTTTGCTAACATCTGTATTTCATCTAAAAACTTTAAACATCAACAGTCTCAATGTGCTTTAAAGAACGCATATCGTTTAAATGCCTATCTCCAGCAAAGTGGTGGGGGAAGCGATGGGTATAAAAGCGAGAGAGACACTATGACCATGCATGAGTATTACTCTAACCTCCGAGGAGTCAACACCACTAACGCGCAAACACAAGAAGAAGAAGACAAACAATAGCAAGAAGACGATAATGGCATCACAAAATTTTCTACAATCGCTTGTTGATCAATTTAACAAACATTCTAAATCTACTATACTACCGACAAAAAAATGTTCAGAATTGAAGGAAGAAAAACATTATATTATTCACACTATTAAGAAGATGGAAACATCAATGGGAGACGCTATCAATTGTACATTAAGTGAAGCACCCTACACACCTGGTGATGAACCAAAATTTCAAGTATTTCTTCCCAAACGCTTCGTTCAACTGCTGCAGAATGAAGATTTACGACTGATTCACCCCGGCGCACTCTACTTAGCAGCTCACGGTCCTAGCGGAAGCAACTCTACTGAACTTACACTTCATGTTATGCCTACTAGCAACTAATCTGTAGTTTATATATACTGTTGTACATGTATGTAACTGATTATAAATAAATAAAAAATAAAAATGAAAAAAAAAAAATAAAAAAGGCAACATATCGATAGTGTTTCTGCACTATCGATATGTTGCTTTTTTAAAAACACGTTTGGGTGACCTTGACCTAGTTTTGAGGGTATATAAAGGCCGTAATTTTCTTGAGGATCTCATCAGTCTACGACTACCTTTTGTGCTGTACACATCTCTGTTGGCTCTCCAGTTATTACGAATAACAACATGTCTCTTAAGGTTAAGTGTGCATCATATGATACCACCACCATCACAACTTTTGAAGAACTCGACGATTTTACTAATGAATTGCGAGTGTTACTTGCCGGTGGTTATCGTTTAAATATTGATGTTTACGCTAACAACATGAGAATGTTTCCTAAACAAAAATTCTGCAATGAAGAAGTATTTGTTTCCACACAACCTTCAACTACAACACCATCTACTCAAAGTAATGTTAAGTTCCAGAAATATTACTGATGTTGAATAATATTGAGTGGTCGCTGTGGCATCTATAAAAGGAACGCGTAACCTAAACAGAATCATCATTTGCTTCCCAACTGACGCAGCGAAAACAACTACCACTACCATGTTGTACAGAATGATGATTGAATTCAATGGAAAAATCTACGGAAAAGACTATCAAAGTGTAGAACAAATGACGTCCGATCTTCAAGTATTGACTAAAGAAGGATTCCAACCAAAATTAATTCTAAAATTTCCTGAAGTACATCCACTATCCACTGAAGATCTCATTGCTATGGCTAAAGAAGAAAAAGAAAAATACAAACAGGATATAAAGAAAGAAAAAGAGAATGAAAACTCACTATCTTAAATGAATACATCTTACACTTGTAAGATGTTCTTTTTTAAAACTCCATTTGGATGACCTTGAGATTACCCCCACCACTTTTTCTAGTCTATAAAACACACTATCCTACACTATACACCTTCATTTCTTGGCTAAACTTAGAAGCGTCAACATGGAAAACAAGAAAGACGAGTACAAACCACGCTATTGTTGTGAACAAAAATGTACCGATATAGGAAGATGGATGGTAGACGGATTAGCTTGTAGAAAATGTGAATTCTTCGGATCTTGTTACTGCAAATGCAAGACAAAACAACTACCACCACCAGAATTGCGAACCTTCAAGATTTATAAATCAAGATACTTCCACACTTGCTGTCCCCAGAGATGTATCAAATTTCATCCAGAAAAAATTGTTAATTGCCGAGAGAGTAATGCATGTTATAAAGACGACTTTTGTACATGCATCATAAATGCGTGCAAGTACAGATCTGATTGGTCTACTGATCCTGTTGAAGCTTCAGATGTATAGCTGTAGTCACTGACTGCAGCCCTTTTTTAAAACTCCATTTGATTGACCTTGAGATTACCCCCACCACTTATTTTTTACAACATATATTCTACGGATCATTCGATACGCTTCTCATTCTTATTTCATTACTCGCACTGACAACAACATGGAAGATAAATTCATTTCCTTTCAACATTTAGTTACCGACAGAGAAGAGATGGAAGCCCTATTCCAAAACTTACTCACACTCATTGATAACTATCCTTTAAGATGGATCAACATCACAGTGCAATACGTCAATCCTACCAAAATATTTTCATCCTCATCATCTTCTTCTGCCACCTCCATGTCTTCATCGTCGCAAAGTGCAGAGGAAGAGGAACAGACAACTAATGGTGTTAAAATTGTTGAATTAAACGACGAGGAACAAGAAATGCAAGCTCTGGTTAAATATAAATTTAATATTTAATTTATAAAAATTATTAGTGTTTCTAATTTATATTACAGCTAATACTTATTTCTACACACCACCCATAACCTATCCAAATGGGATTTTGCGGCAAAATGCTCTGGCCGCCGGTTCGCATATGATTATATCATCCTTCCCCCACCACTCTACCACCCCCACCCCTCTACTTCCCCCTCCACCACCTTTGCCCACATATAAGCGACCCTCTGACCATCGCTCACCATTTGTTTGCCAACTTCCGAACAATGAGCTCCTCTCCTTCAACAACAAGTAAATGTACTTTTCTTGTTCAATCACAAGAAGAATTACAAAATATTTTTCAAATTTTAAGTGATCTAATAAACACTCCAAATAACACCATTACTATCACTGTGGAAGTTTCCTACAATTCTTCTAATTACGAAAACATGGAAAGCGAAGACGTCGAAGTTTTACAGCTGCCAAACAATAGTCTTCTATCTTCCAAAGCTGCAACACCCAACACAGCTAATAATGATGTTTAGTCGACTACAATTATTTTCTTTACCCCCCACTATTTTTACAGTAATATATAAGCTGTCCCTATCTCTGTTTCTCATTTCATCGCCAACTTTCTCACCATCAACACCGCACCCATTTTTACCTGCACACGTTTAATACACGAAAATGATGGATGATTTTTCATTTACGTCACAATTGGAAGAGGATAAACTCAAACTCGAAATCAACAGACTACAATTAGAAACAAAGAATCAACAAGAAATGATTCAGCTTTTACGACTATTCAAATGCGTACTGTGGATAGTATGTTTTTATCTTCTCATTGCTATCACATTTGGCATCTACCACTCCATCGCCAGTAAACAACACTCCAACGCTTCCTCAAATAAAACCACTACTTTTCTTTGATTAAATAAATTTTTACCCACCTTCAATCTAACCCCTCGGGGCTCACCTTTTTTAAAAACCCCTCCGGATGACCTTGACCCACTTCCAAAACCCACCCATCACTGTCAAAAAAACCCCAGCCGCTACAACCCCTACAACACTTACAACCGCCTGACCTTGACCTGGGCCAGGAGTAGGCAAACCCCACTACTTACTTCACATAAGGTTGTTTTAATGGTTTTAATGTAAAAAATAGGACACTCATCATTATAGGCCCTAATATATACCTATAAATGGCTCTTGCTTTTATTTGCTATTTGTACTGGAGTATGGTAGGTTATTATTCAGAAGGTACTAAAAATGATTATTTATTGTCACTCAACCATTTCTAACATGCTATCTTAAACTTGAATGTTAGAAAATAGTTATATCAGTTCTTATATCTGATCGTGGCCTTATCCAAGAAACTATGTTAATAAATGGGGTGGCCTTCACACAAGACTGAGCTCTGAGAATGGTTTTAAAACTACCAGCAAGTGTACGGTTGTCAATTCTATCAATGTACATTTTTCGTAAATTTTAAGGTAATTAATTTTACTAGATAAATTATTGTCCCCGCTGTATCTTTCTTCTGTATGGACTCGGTAGTCGGCTCACTGTTCTTTGGTGCCGTGGTAGGGGGGGGGGGGGGGAAGGGTGGTGGCATGGTGGGGGAAAGGAGGCATGTCAACACAATTTGTTAGAGAGGTTGGTGAGACAACACTGTACAGATTAAACGTTGAGTTTATCTTTTATAGTGAAATTACAGAATTTATAAATAAATTTGGGATTAATGGACTACAGAAGAATTTTTATGCAGAGTATTTTGGTACTAAAATATTAAACTATTGAACTAAGTTACTTATATTAGTAATTTACTATAATTATTCCATTTTAATATGTAATTTTTACATATGTAAGAGGTTTTTATATAAAAAAAACATGCATTAATACATTTATTAATTAATAACATTTTATTCTTTGATTAAATAATATTTTTTCTTATTATTTAATCTTAATCTCTTAATTTTTAATGTGTAATTTTTATTTCTTCGTAATTATACATCAAATTTGTATTATGTTTCCAAAAAATTAAATATTTTTTATTTGTAAATATACTAAAATTGTTTGTGATCTTTAGAATGTCTTTATTTTTTTTAATTGTTGTCAAGCATATTTTATTAATTCTAAAATGAAAAACGTAAGCATTGATCTTATTCAATAAAACATGATACTAAATAAGGTATTTCATTTATATTATTCCCCAGTCAACCCTTATATTCAATTTGCCGTTTTACGTGTGGCCCAGGCAATTTAGTTGCTTAAACAGTAATATGATTCAAATAGTTTAAATAACTTTTGAAATATTTTATAAGAAAGCAATACATTTAGATTTACACTTTTGATAATCGGGATTAAAAATAAGTTTTGCGATTTTTGTTATTGGTTTGGATAATCTGAGTTAAATTTTTTTTTTTCAATAACCACAAATTGTTATAATTTAAAACCATAATTTATTTACTTTTCAAAATAAATAGAGTAGTGGTTTTAATATGCAAATTAACCAAATGTTTAGTATGAAAGGAGACGGAAAATATAGAGGTATTGGTTAGGATAATTGCTTGTTACAAGCTGGCGATTTTCTTACCCAGTTACTTTGTTTACTAAGCTCTTTAAGTAAGCCAGTGAAAAATAAAAACCAGGATCAATCCAAATTTATTATTTGTGTGGGCAAATTTTATAAGTGTTAAAATCGTTGTTTCTTATATTGTCTCATACGTATTGTTAAATATATTCTTAGTTTTTTTAAAGGAGAACTGTTGTTATATTAAAACGGGGCATTATGAATTTTATATAAAAGAAAAAGTATTATAATTAATTATAAAAAAATTAAAAATTAAATAATTTTTAATTTTTTATATTTTGCTTTGAATGTTTCATTTCTTATGTTTTAAGATATGTATTTAATTTGAGCAATGTATTTTAACAAGTTAAATGTTATTTAAGTAATTTCAATCCACTTTTAAGAACCTTATCCTTTTATTAACTAACTTAACAGTAACTAAGTTTTAGTTTAACGAATTGTTTTTAATTTTACTTTTTCAAGGTTTGTAACATAGGATTCGTCTAGGCTTAGTGAAATTGAACTGTTGGAAATCTTAGATAGTTATTATCTTATTAGATGCATGTGGAAACGATAATTAAAAAATTGCGTGCTGTCAGAGATAAGAGAAATAATTACAAATATTTGATATTCGTTACAAAATATTTAAATTCTTAACTAGCATAAACTGCCATTTATTGCAGCTATTTATTGCATTTATTTATTTTAGCTCTATATTTTATCACAAAATCATAGATTTTTGTTTATTATTTCAATAAACATACTCAACTGTAAACCGACAAATATGAAACCTTCTGTAATATATTAATAAATCAAACCACTAAAACATACAAATACAAGCTTATTCTGAGAGGAAACTCAAGACACAAAAAGCAAAACATAAACAAAAACAATCACATAATACATCTGACATTGAATTACTATTTAACATGTGATTATAATAAGTTCACAACATTACCTCCCCTTCTAAGTCTCATCACACCCACTTTGATGTTCTCCTGTGCCAAACGTCTTTAATATTTGGTCTATGTGTCTTTTCCATGACATTTCAGTTCCAGCAAAACAAACCTTGTAGATTCGTTCACCTAGAGACCCTTCTACTGTCGCCTTGATCCATCTCGTTCCTGTACCTCGATAATCTCTTACATACACCTCCTCCCCTGGTCTCAACTGCATGTTTCTCCTTCTTTCTTTTATTAGCATGGAATCTTCTTCCCCGAGGCCATCCAACCTGTTCCTAAGTTCTCGCCCAAACATTCTTTTAGATGGTGTTTCTCCAGTAGTACAGTGTACAGATATACGGTTGCTGAACAAATATCTGCTTATCGCTGTTGAGGTCGATATCTTCTTCTTCCCTGATTCGGAAATATGCTTTATTAGAGATTTCTTGAAACTCTTTACAGCGTTCTCCGCAGCTCCATTGCTAGAAGGGTGGAAAGGCGGTGTTGTTAGATGTCGTATACAATTTAATTTACAAAACTCCTGAAATTCTTTTTAAGTGAAGTTGGCTGCATTATCGGTCACTAAAGTCTTCGGAATTCCAAAACGTGCAAATATTTCCCGAAGCTTTTGAGTCACTTCAGTGGATGTCGACGTCACTTCACAAACTTCAGGCCATTTACTAAACGCATCGGTAAGCACAAGATAGTATTTACCTTTCAAAGGCCCAGCGTAATCAAAATGGACACGATCAAAAGGCGCTTCAACTGTGGGCCACTTTCCTGTGTCTGGTGCCGGTGTTTGTCTGGTAGACATGCAAACATGACATTTCTTGCAAAAGTTCTTATTTTGATGGGGATCAATAAGAACTTCCAATTATACAAAGGCCACACTTTATTGAAAGTAAGAACTATAATAGAAAATGACATTGCACCATTCATAATGGCCATTATGGAAGAGAGAAGCCGGAAGCCTCCCCACTCTGCCTATCCAACATACAGAGTAGCCAACCTTACAACTAAACATGTTAACAAGAAAATAACTCTTCTAGATATATAACATTTCTCCCCACCTTATGGCATGGTGTTTTTTAACTAAAATGTATCTTAGGCCATTTTTTTTTACAAAAGTTTTAGAAAAAATAATATAACTGTTTCACAAAATAAATCTTAAACTAACACAATAAAATTTTACCCTTAAAATAAATGTAAACATTTTAAATTAAAGATTCAACCTTTCAGGTGCCTTTCTTAATCTAATAGGCCTACCTTCTTTCATTTGAGACAGTGGCTGCTGCACAGGTTCATCCTGTCTTGCAAGTCCACTGTTAGCAAATGTCTGATCCACAGATTCATCCAGTCTTGCAGACTGATCTGGTGACACTTTTGCTGTCGGACTACCGATTTGAACATTTCTTTTAGGACTGACACTAACATTAGTAGTTTGATCGGAAACATTGTGAGGGCTAACAAACATTGGCTTTTGTACATTCTCCAACAGATCAGACTGATCTGCATTAGGCCTACAGAAATAAGGCTTGAGATGATCCGCATGTACAAAACGTATTTGGTCTCTGACCAGAACTGTGTATGTTACATCACTTAATTTCTTTTTAATGATACCAGGAAACCACTTTATTTCCTCTCCCCTGACGCTACGAACAAGTACTTTATCATCAGGCGCAAAACATCTCATTTGACTGTTACTCTTAACTAGCCTATTAGTTATATCGGCCCTTTTTTTCTTAAGACTACCAGCAAGATTTGGCTTAAGACTAGAAAGACGGGTTCTCAGTTGGCATTTTAGAAAAAGCTCAGAAGGAGCATGACCAGTAAATGAATGAGTGGTTGTTCGGTAAGCAAGCAAGAAATTGTCAATTTTGTGCTGCAAATCAATTTTTGGCTTACCTAAATATTTGATTTCAATAAGTGACTTTAACAAACTTTTCTTAAATGTTTAAACAGACCTTTCAATCATTCCGTTTGATGACGGATGATATGGTGGGCTATGTATTAATTTAATTCCATTCATGTCACAAAATCTTTTGAACTCAACACTATTGTAAGGTGGACCATTATCCGATACAATCTTTTCAGGGATACCATAACTTGAGAACAATGTTCTTAGCTTAGCTATCGTACAATTAGCATTAGTACTATCCATGATGAATATTTCAGTCCATTTTGAATAACTATCAATTACAAGGAGAAAGTTTTTACCATCTTTCTTAGCAAAGTCTATGTGCAAACATTCCCACCTTCGGGTAGAAACGGACCATGGTGTCAAGGGAACCTTAGGAACTGCATTTTGAGCTAATTGACAAACTTGACAATACTTAACGATATTTACAATTTCATCATCAAGACCTGGCCACCAAACAAAACTACGTGATAACATTTTCATTCTAGTTATGCCAGGATGTTCTTCATGTAACAACGATAACACATCTTGTCTTAGCTTACAAGGAATTATCACTCTATTTCCCCACAAAACACAACCCTGTTCTACCGACAATTCACTTTTACGTTTAAAAAATGGCTCTAAATCTTTTTCAACTTGGCTTGGCCACCCAATCAAGGTTAAATCCAAAACTCTAGACAGCAAAACATCTTTTTTTGTTTCGGCAGCAATGTCATATGAAGACAAAGGCTTACATCGAGTGGGAGACAAATAGTTTACTTCACAGCTAACAGGATCATCAGTGTTAGACAAAGGTGATCTAGACAAAAAATCTGCATGTGCTATATCGGAACCTTTACAGTACTCGACCTTATAATTGTATGACGAAAGAAGCAATGCCCATCTCTGCATACGCACCGCTGCCATTGTGGGTATGTTTTTTGAGGGGTGCAGAATGATTGACAGTGATTTGTTATCTGTTTGTAAAATGAAATTTCGCCCATACAAATATCTATGAAATTTCTTAAGTCCGAAAACTATGGCTAAGGCTTCACGCTCTATGTGAGCGTAATTTTGCTCATGTTTTGACAATGTACGAGATGCAAAATGAATTGGTTTTTCGTTACCATCTGAATCCTTGTGCGAGATTACTGCACCTACCCCTACAGAACTTGCATCACAACAAAGCACTAATTCCTTTTTAGGATCATAATGACATAAAACATTGTACTTTTCTAACCATGTCTTACTATCTTTAAAGGTTTGCATTTGTTCGTTACCAAATACAAATGGGACATCTCTTTGCAATAGCCTATACAAAGGTTCAAGTTTACTTGACAAATTTGGGATTAACTTGTGATAATAATTTAACAAACCTAAATATGCTTTTAACTCTTTTACATTTTCAGGAGGGTTAGTTTCTTTCAAGGCTTTAATTTTACTTGACATTGGATGCAAACCGTGTTCATCAATGACATAACCTAGGTACTCTACACTGGGTTCAAAAAACTTACATTTTTTTCGTTTACCGTAATGCCAGCATCTTTCAATCTACACAGAACTTGCTCAACCCTTGATTTACAACTTTGAAAGTTATGACCTGATATGATTACATCATCAATGTAACAGCCTACATTAGGTATGCCCTGCAATACTTGATCCATTATTGATTGGTATATGGACGGAGCTGACGAGATACCAAAGGGTAACCTAGTGTATCTGAACAAACCCAAATGGGTATTTATGGTCAGGTAAGGTTGAGAATCATCCGACACTCTCAACTGTTGAAAAGCATTAGAAATATCAAGTACAGTAAATACCTTGCCTTTAGACAAAGGCTCAAACAAGTCTTCAATGCTGGGTAATGGGTAGTGTTCCGTCTGCAAACACTGATTTACATTTTTAAAATCACCGCAAATTCTAATTTGATCAGAATTAGGTTTGGGCACGACAACAATGCAGGAGGCCCACTCACTATGACTGACAGGCTCAATAATACCATTTTCCTTCAGCTTTAACAATTCTTGCTCTACAGCATTTTTCAAAGAAAATGGAATAGGCCTAGCCTTTGAAAAAATCGGAACACATTTATCAGGTTTACAAACTAATCTAGCTTCAAAGTTCTTTATCAACCCAAACCCTGGTTTGAACACACTGGGAAATTTTTCTTTTAACTCCCTAACATGTGGTGCATATAGGCCTACTTGGGTTACATTACCGGTACCTTTTTTCAACATAGGCCTACTTTGTACATGACTTTCAGGAACATTTGATATTACATTATCATTAGGCCTAACATTTTCTTGAATATTCAAGTTAAGTCCTAAGTACTTAATCCAATCCCTGCCTATTAGGGTTGGAAGTATTTCTTTTGTCTTAATGACTAACAAAGAAAGTGGCTTAGGATCACAAGACTTACTACTAGGCCTATGTAAACTTACATTGACAATTGCTTCACCTAAAACCTGGATTGGTTCTTTCATGTAGGTTTTCAACTTCAAACTTGACTCACACAAAATATAATTAGGAAACAATTTCTGAAAGACAGGTTGTGCCATAACAGTGCGTCCCGCACCAGTGTCAATTTCTGCGGAAACAATTTTCCCTTCGATATTGAGATTAACCTTATAAGGTTGAACTGAATTGACTACATTTAACCCTACAGTTTCAACTGTAAACAACTCCAAAGAATCAGAACTTTCCTCATTACATTGACCTACATCATCAACAAGATTTACACTTTTATTATTACCATGGTAATTCTTATTTTTAAACTTGCACTTACTCTTAGACCTACCCCTAGGCCTAGTTTCATTAGAATTAGAAGGCAAACTGTGAGCAGCTTTCTTATGGCATACTTTGGCTAAATGACCCTTTTTCTTACAAACATTACAATTATACGTTTTATACTTACAATTAAACCACACATGATTTTGCTCCCCACAACACGTACACTTTCTCTCCCCCACACTATGTTTTTGTTGCGACATCTTATTCACCTGAGTAGAACTGGATTCATGGTGAAAACTTTTAATCTCCCTCGATGCCAGTTCCATAGAAACAGCCAGCTCCACAGCCTTGGTGAAGCTTAGACTGTCCTCTGTGAGTAACTTCCGCTGTATAGATTCATTATTAAGACCACAAACCAAGCGATCTCGTAAAGCCTCTTCAAGAAATGTATTAAACTTACATTGGGTAGCAAGCTGCTTTAGTTCAATAACATAGTTGGAAACTGATTCCCCGGGAAGCTGATCAGTAGTGGGAAAAAGCCACTTCTAAACCGGAAGTGACGTCAGCTGCCAGGGCAGCTGCAGGGGTCGGATGGTGTCAGCTGCCAGGGCAGCTGCAGGGTGCAGATGGCGAGAGCATATGCCCTGAATTTGAAGTAGAATTGGGCATGAATTAAGAGTTAGTTGAAAAGTAAAATTCAACTGTGTTAACTAAACTCTAAAAGTTGAACAAAAATTAAGAGTAAGATCAAAACTGAAATTCAACAGTTATAACTGGGGGCCTGGAAAGTATGTCAAGGTCATCCAGAGTAAGTTTTAAAAAAGCCTACCCAACTACCACCAGAAATAGTTCAAAGTTGAACTAGTTGGTGATAGTGGGATAGGCTGAAGTAAATTTTGAATTTTATTTGTGAACATATAATTAATGTGCAACAGCAGAGTTTAAAAAAGTTGAACTTTTGTGATGAACTACAGAGTTGTAAATGCAAACACCAACGACGATGAGAAGGTAAACGCAGAGTCCCCAGATGATGTATTTGAAAAGCTTGAACAAACGTAACATTTCGAGTTGGTTTTCCCGTTCCATTTCCAATCGTTTAATTTCCAATTTCAATTTATCCTCTTCTATTCTAGTTATGAAGGGAACTTCATCCATCATATCCATCATGATTTTGTAGTGTTTGAAATTTTAAAACAAGTGATGTTGATAGTTCAAAAGTTGAAGACGGAATGAGAAGTGAAAGCGAGAAATGTTAGTTAAATAAAGAAGTGGTGGGGGGAACGAAGAATTACAAAGAAGTGGTGGGGGAAATATTTTGCTGTTCATTATTACCATCAGTAGTGTCAGATGGTGCAGGAGTTAGATTTAGTAAACTGTCTTCGTCCGAACTTTCAATCTTATCACAAATAGGACAATCGTATGTTATTTCCAAATTCATTTTGATGGTTGTAAAATTATCTACAAGTTCTTGTAAAATATTAAAAATGTCTTGTAACTCTTCTTTAGAGTTTATTTCAAAACTAGAATTCATTCGGGCCAATGGAGAGTTGTTCATTATTGGAGAGTCGGTGATGGAATGAGGATCGGCGCATAGGGAGGGGGCTTATATAATGGTGACCTTGAGCAGGCGTCTAGGGAGGGGGGCTGTCTAGGGAGGGGGCTTTTATATAGGGAACCTTGAGCTTATGATTGAATAAAACGTTTAGTTCTTCTTCTCCATCTTTTAATTCAATTATTTGAACCGAAGTAGTTGTTTCATCTTCTTCACTTGATGAAGAAAACAATTCACCAGGATTTAAATATTGAACTACAATTCTGAACCATCTTATAGGATATTCGTCAATGACAGAAAGTAAGTTTTGAAACAATTCTTCCATCTCCTCCCTGTCAGTTATTATATGTTCAAATTTGATAAATTTGTTTTCCATGTTGTTAGTTAGAGTGTTGGAAGTGGAATGATTTAATATTATATAAAAATTAGAACTAGTGGTGGGGGAAATCTCAAGGTCATCCAAATGAAGTTTTAAAAAAGAGTGTAAAACTGAAATTATACATTTGATGGTTCTACAGGATCGGAATACCAATCTGATCTGTATTTACATCTTTTTATCATATGTGTACAAAAATCATCTTGATGAGAATTGGTGCGTTGACAATGAGCAAGATCTAGAGGGTGAAATTTGAAACATCTTTGAGGACAACATGTATGAAAATATCTTGATTTGTAAAATTTTAAAGTTCGCAATTCCGGTGGTGGTAGTTGTTTTGTTTTGCATTTGCAATAACAAGATCCGAAGAATTCACATTTAGTACAAGCTAACCCATCCACCATCATTGGTCCTAAATCTGTACACTGTTGTTCACAACAGTAACGAGGTTTGTACTTGTATTTTTGCTCTTCCATGTTGACGCTGCGGAGTCCAGTGAAAGAATAAGAGTGTATAGTGTTGAATAGTGAGTTTTATGTACTGTGAAAAGTGGTGGGGGTAATTTCAAGGTCATCCAAATGGAGTTTTAAAAAATTATACCTTACAAGTGTAAGGATTATTAAAATTTAGGAAGTTTGTTTCTCTTTGTTTTCTTCAGACTTTTTCTCTCTCTCCGCCTTAGCCATAGCAACAAGTTCTTCTGTTGATAATGGATGTACTTCAGGAAATTTTAAAATTAATTTAGCTTGATATCCTTCTTTAGTTAATACATCTAAATCTTGGGTCATTTGTTCAATGGTGTTGTAGTCTTTTCCATAGATTTTTCCATCAAGTTGAATCATCATTCTGTACAACATTTTCTTAAATAGGTCTTGTCGTGGTGAGAGCTGAGAAGCAAATGATTATTTATACAAGTATCACATCCTTTTTATTAACTCATATTGATCATGTGATTCTTTAGTTGTAGTTTTGTCTGTCAAAAGTTATTCAACATTGGTAATACTTTTGGAACTTGATGTTATGTTGACCAGTTGGCGATGAAGAAGTTGTAGGTTGTGTAGAAATAAATATTTCATCATCGCAATATTTTGTTTTAGTGAACATTCTTGTATTAGTAGCACTAACATCAACAGTTAAGTGATAACCACCGGTAAGTAAAACTCGCATTTCGTTGGTTAAATCTTCGAGTTGTTCAAAAGTTGTTATGGTGTTAGTATCGTAAGATGCACACTTGACCTTTAGGGACATGTTGCAGTTTTATATTCAGGGATTAAGAGCGAGATGTGTACGGTATGAAAGGTAGCAGTAGACTGATGAATTTTGCAAGTACATTTCCCCTTTTATAATTATACAAAATTGGGTCAAGGTCATCCTGTGGAATTGTTAAAAAAAGCAACATATTGTAATGTACAAAGACATTACAATATGTTGCTTTTTTTATTTTTATTTTTTTTTGTTTTATATCATATTTATTGAAAAAACAAATACAAAGAAATATTTACAATGTTATGTACAAATTAATCAGTAGTAGGTGTTACATGAATTGTAAGTTCAGTAGAGTTGTTTCCACTGGGTCCATGTGATACCAAATAGAGTGCGCCGGGTTGAATTATACGAAGATCTTCATTTTGAAGTAGTTGTACGAAGCGCTTTGGTAAGAAGATCTGAAATTTTGCTTCATCACCAATTGTATAAGGTGCCTCGCTCAAAGTGCAATTTATAGCATCACCTACTGAAGTTTCCATTTTCTTAATAGTATGAATGATGTAGTGTTTTTCTTCTTTTAGTTCAGAACATTTCTTTGTAGGTAGAATTGATGATTTAGAATGAGCGTTGAACTGATCAACTAAACTTTGAAGTAAGTTCTGTGATGCCATATTGATGTTGTTGTTAATCTTCTTGTTAATAAGAATGTCCGTCGGAGATGTTGTCTCTTCGGAGGTTTGAGTAATACTCATGCTGTGTCATGGTAGCGCTCTCACTTTTATAATCGACACTACCCCCACCACTGACACTACCCCCACCAGTTTGTTGAAGGAAATTATTCAAGCGGTAGGCATTCTTTAAAGCGCACTGCGACCTTCGATGTTTAAAACTTTTTGATGAAATACAAAGTTCGTTGAAGTAGCATTGGAAATCTTTATCAATTATTGCATTAATCACTTCGTTGCTTGTAAATGATTGTATCCAATTTGCTTTTTCCAATCCCCTTGTGTAGATAATTTTAAACTCTTTGCAATAATGATTCATAATGTGCGGCATCATGTTATAATTAATGAAACCTTCATCCCATCTTAAGTTGTGAAAATGTTTGTTCAACCATTTGTTTGTAACTTTCGCTTTAGTTGTTAGTCTATTAAATGGTACTGGAGGTTTGAACAAATAATGATAAACTACTGATGTGTTCATGTCCAAGATTACTAATTCTTTAATAATAAAATTACCATCATTTCCTCGGAAAGCTTGAAATTCAATTATACCTCTTTTAACTTCCATTATATGTGGCGCATTAGAAAACGAAACCCGTTTATTCATGATGAAGTCTTACTAACAACTGACTTAAAAATTGAATGAGCCGATGTTTATAACAGACAGGATTGTTCTTCTTCTTTCACTTCTTGTGCCACTTCATCAATATTAAAATTGGTGTGATAGTTGTTTAATTGTCTCCACATTTCAACTTCTTGAGGTATTCTATTAAAGATTGAAGTATCCACGGGACCGTATAAAATTGGAACAAAAGGTTTTTTGTCCAATGTATCAATTAGATAGTCTTTAATTATTGCACTTGAAAATATTAGTTGTTTCAAATATCTGGTGACGGGACCGGTAGTACAACTTAAAGTGTAAAATTCTTCTTTAGTGAAATATAATTTAACATTATGTGTAGTTAAATCTCTGAAGCGAACAATTTGTCCTCCACGATGTTTTACTATATCAACTTCAATATTTGATTCCAATAAACTTAATCTTGTTCTTCTTCCAAATGTGTTGTTACTTAAATAGCACTCCAAAAGATGTAAATGTTTCATGAGAGATTCCCAAGTAGTTTCACTGAAAGTAACCATTTTGTTTCCATGATTTAAAATAACAATTGGTGAATAATCCATTGATTTTAAAATTCCAACTGATATACTTTTTGTCATGCATGAAGAAATTGGGTAGATAATCCGAAGAAATACTTCTGTTAAAATATTGGTTGTAATGTTAACTTCAACCTTCTTCCTTTTTACTTCTTTTTCAGCTTTTTCTTCTTCTCTCTTCTTATGTTTGTTGAATTTTAGGAACTCGTCCATTTCTCGTTCAACTTGTTTTTCTATATCTGAACTATTATCATCCATTAGAGGTGTATTTTCTTCTCCGTTAGTAGAATTCATCTTGCGAATGATGTTTCCCATACGACGGTTGAAGATAGAATGAAGTTTCTACTAATTATTTTCTCGCTTTTATATTTTTCGTAAATCCTTGAAATTTATACAATTACATAATTGTTTGTTTTCAACTTGTCTTTCACAAATGAAATTCTAACCTCAAAAATTAAAGCAGATAATTCTAACCTCAAAAAATTTGCAGTTGTTGTACAATTCTTCTTAAAGTACATTCTTCACAATTCCGGTCAGCGGTGTGTAAGTAACTATTTTATCATGTAGAATTAGACAGTATGCCGAAGTTCCATCCGCTACTGGTTCTTCAAATTCCATTTCAATTTTTATATCCACACTTGATGATTTTACCGATTCATTTTGTTTTGAACAATCGATTACAATTATTGGAGCCTTGGAATAATACTGGTCAGGTGATAATAGTGGTGTATTAGTCTTTCCATAATATGATGATTGAAATCTTGCATACATATCGTATAAAATGGAAAAACGTTTTTTGCTGAACATGACATTCAAATTGTCATAGGGAAAGAATTGAGAGTTTAGAAAAACTTTACAATTCTTTATTTTACAGTGATCAAATTGACCAGCATTTGCAGTGATAACATCTTTTCGCTTAGTTTGAAAACCGAGTATTATGTACCTTGCTCGTTCCAAGTAAGTTGATGTCTTGACGGTCCATGTTTGTCGTTCTGTCTGAGGTAGTGTAGGGTATTCATGAAATTCCCAACTTCGGAATGGCATCACAATATCACGGTCAGATTTCAACTTTCTCAATAATAGGATTCTATGTTCATCAGCCAATCTTACATGAGGTACTCTCCAAACAACTTTATCCAACTGTAGTTGCCATTCCAGTTTATCTTCCGTAGTTGCAGGGTCTGCAAGTATCAAGTCCTTATTAGTTGAAGATCTGAGTAATACTAATTCTTGTTTGACATTTATTATTACCCGTTTGTAATCTTCAGCGAATCCCAAAAGCAATCGTAAAGGTACATGAAAATCAAAGTGACCGTTGGAAGCTGGTGTTATAGTGTCTTTATCGGGGGCAACCCATCCGGCAGTGACTATTGAATTCTTCTCATGCGGTGTTAATGATGTTAATCCTTTCAATGTAGTTGTTAAACCAACCTTTTTTGTTGAATCAACCGTCACCCCTGATATTTCATATCTTATTTCATCAAAAAGATATGCCATCGGGTTATTTATAAAAGGAACTGTTGAAGCAGTTTTTCCATCCAATTTTAATACCCGTCCTTCGATGTACAAGTAACTTTCACACGGTAAAGTGTAAATATCTTGTTGTTGAATGGGGATCCTTATTTCATCGTTATTGTTTAATTTTGATGAAGTGTAAGGGTTGTGCGTGTGATATTCCTTCTCCCATAGTGTTTCGTCGAACGTTGGTCCTTGAGATATATCCAGGATATCCATCGCTGTTAAGTTTCAATCCAATCTTCTGTAGAAAACGAATGTTTTCCGATGTTAACTCTTCCAATGTCGAGGAGCTACTGAGCTCCCGACTCTTCCATTGTGGTTTAAATGATAATCCCATGTTGACTTTTATGTTGCTGCTCTGATGTGTATCCGTATAGTAATTGTTTCTCCTCTAAAGTCAACACTATGACCGTCTTGATCCAATATGTTCAGTACGATGTCTGAAATGAAACTGGTGTTTAACGGTAGGTTTATCAAGTTTTGTGGCTTCTCAACAATTTTAAAACCGGGAGCCACTGTTGGATAAAATGTATGTAAAATATGTTGATTAACTCCATCTCTATACGATCCGTGTATAATGTTGCACGTGACATCAATACTATTTACTTTCAATATTGTTACAGTTGAATCACCTGAATGAGTAGTTCCAGGAGTTAAGATTTTCTTTTTTATATCTGTAAATCCAAGTAAACTGCCAATCGACTGTTCCAAGCTGACATCAATATAATATTTCGAAGTTATTTCTGCTTTTAAAGTATTATTGTTTCCTTTAACGGTGATATTGTCTTCTCCGAGTTGTTTCTGTAATAATTGGTTTATGTCATCAATTTCATATGCTCCAGTAGGAAATGTAATTATTTTCAATTCTGAGTATTTTCCTGCAGCATCCTTAGTTTCATAATAATGTAGTAAATTGTTTTTTCCTTCTGTAACATTAGGAATTGAATTGTAGGTAGTCAAATCAAGTAATGCCGCTTCCCATAATCTTTCCTTGGATAGACGCAATGCTGGGAACAGCGTACTTTTCAATGTGGATGAATTTCCACTCAGTGACACTGTATACGATGACATCTTAAAGCTGACTGACACTCTTCGCTAGAAACTCCAAACATAAATGCCCACATATTTCAGTATTGTTAGGTTGTTCTCTTTTGTAATTGTAAAAAATGTTTTTGGAGTTTCGAAAATAATGTTGCAGTTCTTTTGGCGGTGGTAGATTGCCAAAACTGTCAAAGTAGTAAATGGTTTGTCCGAGTTTTTTATAGCATACCCAATGAGTGCCTGGACCATAGGTGGAATCCAAATTTACTATTCCAGTTTCATTTTTCCATATTTTAGTTGGTAATGCATCTTTCATAAAAACTCCTCGAAAGAATGGTATTTTCAAACATTTCACATAATCATTTAACTGATGATTTGTTAAGGCTTTATTTGGAATTATCAATTGACTCTTCTTATTTAGTACACACGGTATGGTCTTAGGTATAAACCTGCTCCGTTTTTTACCATTTGCCAAACAGAAGTCTTCTTTACATTTGCCTTATGAGTTCTACGACGTCCTTTTTTAATGTTTCCACCTCTTTTGGGAGCGCCTTTCTTTGCAGGTCTTCCTCTGCGACGTTTTCCACCACCTAACTTTGCTTTCGTCTTCATGGCTGTAGTTACTGCCCAAGCCGATGCTTTTTCTGCAATACTTGCGTCACTTGATTTTACTCTTTGCCAAGCTTTTTCCGCTAGAATTTTATCTGCTATTGATCTATTTGTTGAATCTTTATACTTTGAATATGCTATATCGTGTTCCTTGCAAGCTTGATCTAATTTATTAATTCCAGGATCTCCTCTTGCTAAACGCTTTGCCAACTTAGTTCCAGGTCCACAATATTGATAACCTCCGGGCAGATGTAATTCGTATGGTAAAGCGTCTATCGTTCGATTTACAACAGCACCAACTGGAATCCGTCTAAGCAGGGATAATGCAGCTGATGTTATACCACGTCCTCTCTTGCCGCTGTCTTGACGATGACTGAGCGATACGGTCTTCATTATGTTGTCTTATATAACTGGCGTGTTTACTCCACGAGATACTTTACACAAATAAATAACTTGTGCAAAATCTTTTATATTTAAAGACTTAGTTATTCAAATTAATTATATACTGATTTATAATTCTATTTTTAATCCAAGCTTCTCGTTCATCGGGTTGAATCATCACATGACTGGTTGTACTAGCTATATGATTGTGGGTATCAATAAGTAAATTGCCCACTATTCTTATTAAACAATCTAAATTTACAGCATCTTTTGGATGTTGAGGATCATGTAATTGCATAATACGTTTATCATTACATGTGTAAGCTGTTGAATCACTTTTTGATGTTTTTATGACTTGTCCAATAGTAGCAGCATCATTTGAATCTTCACCTGGTAAAATATTAATTATTTTCTTCATCTTTGCATCATATTGGGTCCCAAAGTGTTTATCCCAAGTTATTGTTTGTTTCATTGTAACACAATCATTTTCTTCGTAACCAGGATAAATATCTTTTATTCTTCTATTACGACCATTGTATGTACCTAATGTACCACCACTCGCAATTAATGTTTGCACCATTAGAGGTACATCTGTATCTTTTATACCAAATCTTCCATTTGTTATTGTTTTATGTCCTGCATCCCATTCATCATTATTTCCTTGCATTAAATTAAACTTTTCATTTCCATGTATAAATTTATCTCCCCGCTTTAACACGGCATCTTCATGTTTTACAAAATTGGATGTTTCCTTTTTTAATTCTTTAGATAATTGTTCCATAGTAACAGCATCTTTTGGTTGAGAACCGAACTTTACATTTGACAACACTTTCCCATGACAATCGATTTCATCACCATCTTGTAAAATACAGTTGTCCTTGATGTATTTTAGGTTTACAGCATCACCGCCTTCCTTTGGGTATCCAATGTCATTTATAATAAATTTATAAAAAGAAAATCCATGTTCAGTTTTTTCCGGTATTATAGAATGTAAATATTCTTTATTAACTGAATCTTTATCATTTTTGGGATTTCCCACGTTGGTTATTCTATAATTTCCAGCATTATACGTTTGTCCATCTTTTAAGTTATTACCCCATTGCAATTTTAAAGTATTTAAAAGTTCAGATGATAAGTACTCTTTAGTAATTGCATCAGAACCTTCAGTTGGTTTACCAACATTAATTAATCTATGTGATTTAACATCGTAAGTATTCTTATGTAATTTTAATGATGTTGAAGTAGCTTCTTTTACTGTCTTCAAATTTGCTCCATCAGTATCTTCTTCTGGATCTTTAACTAGTTTTAAACGTTTATTACTTATGCTATAGTCACCTTCAGGTGTTTGCGGTAATCCACTTCTTTTTCTGTCTTCTCCAACTTGCACTCCTAAAGCGGAGTACCGTCCGAACTTGTCGACGCTCATGTTAGAACTGATACGTCTTATGCTTGCACCTCTTTTATATCCACGGACAATTATACGACTATACCGCGATTCCTAAGTTCATCAACTAGAGCCACCCATTCATTATTCAAACCTGTATGACCGGCTTCCATGGCTTCATGCAATAGTCTCATTCTATCAACCAATTTATTGATATCGTTGTAGTAAATCACATTTGTATTGTATAGATTTTTCATCAATCCTTTAACAGATGTTGAAGTATCTCCTTTACTCTTTTTACCATGTTGTTCAAGAAGTGATAAATCCATAAGTGATAAAGATTTTCTTTTCAGTGGTTGTCTTACCGCTGGTGCAGTACGTAATGTTGGCAATTTTCGTGGAGGAAAAAACTTTTTTATAACGATGTTATATTTTGTTGCACGTGAACGATTAATCATTCCATCCTTTAAGTAGTTTCTTTTATGAGCGTTAGTATTTTGTAGAATCTCCTTAAAAACACTTAAATCTTTGGATGAATATCTTAGTGGTATGTTTTTAAAAATTAATTCATATAATCCTTTTGTTCCTTTATATCTATGCTCACCAATAATGATGTAATCGTCTTGTGTTATTTCAAGCTTTGAATCGCCAATCTTCAATTCATTCCCATCAATTCTTGCTCCGTATACGTGTGATCTACTCAAATTCGGGTTTGATTTCATGTCATGTAGCATTTTCATTATATATTTTCTTCCAAGAGGTCCATGTTGTAATATATCGCTACTCAATTGAGTTAAATTTGGAATAGATTGTTCAGCTTCAGGTATTGGCTGTTCTTCTTCCTTTTCAACAATTGGTTCTTCTTCTTTTGTTTCTTCTTGCTCACTAGCACTTGTATATGAATCATCATCTTCTTCTTTTTTTAATGCTTGTACTTCTTGTTTAGAAACTGGTAGTAAAACATCTCCTTCATAACGAGGTTTACCAATAGTTTCTGATATCTGTTTTAAAGGTTCCGTAATAGGTTTAAATGTAGTCTCTAGAAATTCTTCTCTTTCACTTAAACCCATCCTCAATGCACGATTCTTCATCCTAATAGAATCACTGAGTGATTTGATTTCTTTCAATAGTTTTTCTTGATTCACCATGTTTACACTGTGAAGTTCAACGTGTAACTAGATGTAGCATCGGTAGTTCAACGCATAAATACAAATTTATCCAACCCTATACGATATCTACCATTTTTAATATCTTCTTCCTTCATAATAACGAGAAAGCTATATTTCTCATTCCATGCTTTGCCACACATCTCTTTAAATTTTTCAAATGGCATATCCGCATTTACATGATCATTATATATATGCTTTAAATTTGTTTCATCTTGCTTGAAGATGATCAACATATTTGCATTGTCTCTTATAAGTTGTTTTGGAATTTTACTGTATGTTTGACCAATATAAATGCTATCAATATTATGATGTCTTCCCATAGCAAAATAATTCCTTATTGTGTCATGATTTTCACAAGAAACATCGTCAAATATAAAAATAGAAAATGGTTTTGCTTCATTTGGTTGCATAATTGTTTCACTGGCATTAAACTTGTAAAAATTCACTTCAGGTACACTTGCAAGTACTTTATCCAATAATTGATATTTTGGTTGTTGCAATGATTTTGAAAAAATGTATATATTATTAAAACGCAATCCTTTAGGATTAGTTATAAGGTTAAAAACAACATTAGTTTTTCCACAATTTGAAGGATCAGTTATTAGACATCTTATCGTATTTGGTAGTAATTCACCATGTTTTCCATGATTTAACTTATCATTGTCAACTGTCAATTCATCAATGTTATTGATATTAAATCGGTCTTTTTGTTGTACAATCTCCATCTTGTATAAAGGTTAAACACACAATGAGCTATTAAACAACTATACTAAGTCTTTTGAAGGAATCCAAGAGTCTTCACTTTTATCAAACCCTAACCACCGGACTTTAACCATATCCTTTTTCCTTTGTAAAATCTTCTCGACAAGATATACATCACCGACTGTTGATTTCAACAATTCGTGTCCGTAAAATCCACCTTGAAGTAATTCACCCTTGTTATCCTTTAATAAATAGGTTTCAGGTATAGTTGGTTGCACTTTATAAATTGTAAATACTTCATTAGTCCAATTTGGTAGATATCTTTTACTAAATACACCTTTGTATTTGCTTATACGAACTTTATCGTTGACCTTGAACTTCTTTGGTTGCAATTTTTCCAATTTCGGTGTTGTATTATTTTTAATGCTTTGTAATACAATTTTGGCATTAGCACTATTTACCTGGATAGGTTTCATTCCAATGGTACGATGATATTTGTTGTTATACTCTTTTATAAGTTGTGGTAATATGTCATACCACACGTATGATCCTCTTTTTGAAAATTGTTTATACATCGCACCTTTTAATGTTCTATTGAATCTTTCAATTATTGAAGCTTTAACTTCAGAATTTGTAGAATGATGATTTATTTGATATTTCTTCATCAAAGCTCCAAAGTCTTTATTAAAATATTCTTTTCCATCATCGGTCTGTAGATGTTTAATTTTAAATTTATTTCTTTGTATTGTGGTTTCCATAGCTTTTGTAACACTTTTACCAGTCTTATCCTTCATTGGTAAAGCGTCAGCTATTTTAGTAAAACAGTCTATAATTGTTAAAATATATTTAAATCCTTTATTTAATTTACTGTGCGGTATCATTTCAATGAGATCAGCTTGATAAAGATCATTCATTCCTTTAATGATTGTACTTCTTCTTGGAAATCTTCTTCTTGCTGGTTTATGTAGTTCATTTACAATCTTGTCCTTCACACTTTCCATCTTCATATGTTGCTTGTACACTGCATGTAAAAATACTGATCCATAGAATAGTTTATTCTCATTTATATAGTTTGAATATAGGTCAAGGCCATTTCATATTAGTGTAAAAAAGAGGGAACATGGCATTGGGCTTGCCATGTCCCCTCTTCTTTACGGAAAGGAAAAAGGAAGAAGGTAGAGGACGAAGAATAGGTTTACTGGTCGATAGGGTTTAGAGAGTAGTGGCCGAATGGTAAAGTATTAATTTTATCTTCTAAAATATGGCGCTTGTCATCTTTGTAGCTTAATGCCCACTTTGTTTGTTTGACACTAAAAAGTTGATGATTATAACTTCTAATAGTGTTGAACGTTGCAGTTGTTTCAACATTTTCAAACAAACATCTTTTATAATGTTCAAACTGTACATTCTTCTTCAGGAAAGAAGTTTTTATTCCTTTGGCCTTCTTCGTGACTTGATGTTCGTTCCTCTCGTTTATGTACAGTTGAAATGAATACAGTTTGGACATTAATGCTACAATTTCCATCATCGGCACACCATTTGTTTCATCTTTAAATTTTCCCAATACTTTCTTATTTCTGTCATAGTCGTAATTTGGATGATCCTTAGGATAATCGGAAAAGTCGAAATCATCTTTATATATAAAGGTGCGTAGATCTTCATACATGTCATTTGTTTTAATCCAGTAAATTAGTGCATCCGTGTCCATATATGCAATACCAATGTTCTCTCTTCCATAATAGTTAACCATCTTCTTATAATGAAACTCGTACATATGTGTTTTTGATATATCCAAGATTGACATTCCAAGATACAAAGGACGATCCATTGTAACTGACTTCTTGTTCATGGAAATAACAACTAGATTTTCATTAATAATTATAGATGAACCAAAGTTTAGTTGTTGCACCAATTTCTGTAATTTTACTGGATCAGTTACCAATTTGATATCCTTATGTTTCCTTTTGTTTTCCAAAGTCTTGCCAAATATTGCGTTATTCATTAATTTGAAAAAATCTTTTTGAAAACTTGATGTAGCGGTGGCTCTTCTTCTTGTGTTGTTGTCGATGTAAGGTTTTAACCAACAAGATTGAGAAAATTGTAGTACTCGATTAATTTTTGTAATTCTCAATCCTAAGTCTAAAGCTTGTTGTATCATCCAGTAGTGTCCAACATATCGAGACTTGTCGGTTAAAGTCATCATTAATTTTGGCCATCTTCCAGTAGGGGAAATTTCAGTCTTAGGAAGAAGTGGTAAATCATAATGTTGATCATGAAGATGTTCAGGATATTCAAAATTAACATCAAAAATGTAACCAGTTTCACCATGCTTCGGTATATCCATTATGTTTCCAATCGATTCTGGATCTATCCATTTAAAATTATCATATGGAAGGGGATTCGACATTGCCCATCCGTATAAGTTATTTGCATCAAAATAACCCAGGAATGTTGTTGGTTTTGATGCATCATAATCGGGCAGATACTTGTTGTTCGCCTTGAAATGTCGTGTAACGCTTTGCGTCAATCCCCCTCGAACTCCTGACTCTAACATCATAACCATATCTATATCAGTAAGAAGTTGTATTTTACAATTTGTTTCTTTCAACATAGCTTGCCATGCTAATCCAGGTGAAGTGTACGAATGAAGAGGGTCCAATCCATATGCTGCAAAACATGTATTTCTAAATTCTTCCATTATATCACATAGTAAAGTTACATCCAATTTAACATAAAAATCTGAATATTCTCCCAATGTTCTAAATCCTAAATCGTTCCATACTTTACATGCATGATCATAGTCCTCTTGAGATATGTCCATGTCATAAAGTTTACTTTTGAATTCTTCTTTAGCCGGAAGTGATGTTTCATTAAATCTTTCTAAACTGTCTATGTAATCATATGGAAACACACCTTTCCGAAGTACCAAATCCAGTTTGTTGTTATTTACAATCTTCTTTGTTTCGATGAAATCTTGTTTCCTTAAATTTTCTGAAAGTTTGGACAAACTCGACGGCATAAATCTGTAGGAGTCCAAGAATCTTAGTTTCATGTTTCCAACTTCTTTGGAAAAACTTATGAACTTCTCTGAAGTTTCAGCTAACACATCGATTTTACCGTCGTCTCTTCCTAGTTCAGGTATTATAAAATGAGCATCGTACCCACTGAGGTTATGCAGAACCACAGGAATAAATAGTGGTAAACGATAGCTTAAGTTGCATTTATTACAAGCAGCACCCCTGTAATAACCTGTGAGGTGATCGTGATCTTTAACTTTATAATTCTCAATAGTAAAATCATTTTTGCATAAGAAACATCGAGTTGCATTTTCATGTTAAATTTCTTCTTCTTCCTCCATCGGTTTCATTGGTACAATATTTGTATATAATCTTTGTGCATTTCCAGCTATTGAATATAAGTGATCA
Source organism: Neoaliturus tenellus (assembly GCA_030545055.2). Lineage (NCBI taxonomy): Eukaryota > Metazoa > Arthropoda > Insecta > Hemiptera > Cicadellidae > Neoaliturus > Neoaliturus tenellus. The sequence continues at coordinate 9,608,818 of CM061534.1, read as the reverse complement.
AGAAATATTTTTTCTACATTTTCAACACGATATACTAGAGGTTCTGAAGTTAATCCATATCTGTTTAAATGTTCTTCTGATAATGTTGATTTAACCATTAAACAAAAACTGTTTGGTTTGTGCATTTGATACTTGACACTTTTTCTAGCTTCACAATTTTCATCTTCAACAGGAACAAGTGTTGATTCAAAGTCCGCATACACAACTAGAGGAATACGGTACTGATGATGAACCTTTTCAAATGTAACAAATGCTCTGCTTTCCGAAGGTAAAATAATCTTTGCTTCATAATTATTGTTACATAATCTTTTGTGCTCTTGTAACCATTCTCTTGAGTGTAGCCCATCTCGTTTAAAATTGAAACATCTCTTGCAAATTAACTTTCTGTGTCGATCTTTAGAAAGCTGCTTATTAACAAGACGATCAAATTGCTTTATGTACACATAGTGAGACACATCTCCTCGCGTTAGTAGTAGTAAATCCGTATGATCTGGTAGCTCTTCTTTTGCAATACGTAAAGGATACACTTTGTTTGAACTATCTAATGCAAAAACATTGATAGACGTACCAGGATTTTTCTTCTCAAATTTTGATATATCTTTCAGTGATACAGGATAAGTGATTCCTTGAAAATTGTATCTAAATCTTTGATTTTCATATTCTTGGTTAGGTCTATTCACATGAAGTGGTGGTACAAATTTAGCTGTCATTGCATAACGAAAACATTCATTGTCTTCATTTTTAACATTAACACAAGATTTTGTATTTTCAATTCTTTTTGGTAAAGGAATGTAACTAGATCCCATTAGTCCATATCCATGTTTGTGAACTCTTATATCTAATACTTCAATACTTGTAAGACTCCATCTGGATCCTCTTCCTTCGTGTTCCTGAATTTTTGTTAATATTTCTTCTATACAATTTTCTATTATTGAATCAATGTTTGAACTTTCCATAATGGTTCGGTTTTTTGTTATGAATCCTCTTGGTGATAATTCTTCTTGTACATTTATAAACATAGCTTCTAGTAGTAAACCAAATTTAAGAAAGTTTAATCTTTTCAATTCTTCTTTTAAAATTTTACTTACGATTGGTTTTGCTTCTCTAATAAATTCTTCTAGCTTCAAGTTTTCATTTTGAATCTTATGATGCATTACTACTTTACCGGGTAATGCAAATACTTGTAGATTCGGTAAAGTAGTTGAAGATGTTGCTGTTATTTCATCTTGTTCTTCTTGTTGTTCTTGTTCTTGTTCTTGTTCTTGTTCTTCTTGTTGTTCTTGTTCTTGTTGTTCTTGTTTTTCTTCTGGGTTGTTGTGAATTAGTTCTTTATGACAGTCTAATAGAATTTCATCGTGAAACGATTCCGAACATTTATCGCAACGATACATGTTGAGATGTTTACTCTTCGAAATTTTGCCAAGAAATGAAATGGGCTCTCGCGTTCCTCCTTTTATAACGGTCCCCCCACCACTATTTCATCTTCTTCACTATACAAGGAAATCAAACTTTTTAAATAAAAATATTAACCTTCTACAAACTAATTGTTCATTCGTGTTCTTTATTCCCATTGGAGTTTTAGTATATACTTCTTTATATTCAAGCTTTAACTATTTTTCCCCCACCCAACTAATTTTAGTTATTTTTAAAACCAAACACCTGCCCTCCAAACATCTATTAGGACAGATGTTATGGGACAGATGTTGAAAGAACAAATGTTAGGGTGGAAATGGCTAGAGCACAGGCACTTGGTTGAACTAAATTTGCACATAAATTAACTAGAGTTGAATTAAAAATTCGCATAAATTAAAAGTTAGTTCAAAACTAAAATTCGACAGTGTTAAGAAACTCTAACATTTGAACAAGAATAAACATTAGTTCAAAACTGAAATTCAACAGTGTTAACCAAATTCTAACAGTCAAACAAATAGGTCAAGGTAATCCAATTTAACGCGAGAACGAGGAATAGAGCACTAAGTGGCATGTTAGTCCATTACCACAAAGTGATCTATTCCTCGCTCTCTATTCTACATCTACTTTTTTCAGTTTACTTATTTATATTAAAATGTTCAAATTTTACTATGTAGAATGTCCATTCTTTCTCTTCAACTCTTCGATTGTTTTTAGCAATTGTAACAAATATTCGTTAGTTTTCACCAAAGTCTTTAGTTTGCTACATCCAATTTCAATGGAAGGTATTATAAGTTGTAATTTTATAAGTTCAATCTTTTCTTTCTTGCGAATTTCTTTCTTTATTATATTATTCCTTATTTTTGCTGAAGATTTAAACTCCATGTTGTTTCTGCTAAAGCCACAATAATAATAAAAGTCTCTTGAAACAACCTGCATTTATACACATTCCCCCACCACTTTATAATCCCCACTCCTTTCCCCTTCTTCTTTATATGTGGAAGGAAGTATTATAATTAGATTCCTAATATTTCTTTTCCTTCTTCACTACGTGGGGGAAGGGTAATTTGTTATTACACTAGTTGTGCAAGAAAATAGCCGCCAGTGTCCACACCTTGTTCGTAGCACTCCATCATAGATTGTGCCCACTGCAACATGCGGTCTCTGTCATTTGGTGTGACAAGGAAAGAATGACTATCACCATACAATATAAAAGAGTCAATTCGTACATAACATCCTGAGTCCAACCATTTATTAGCTTCAGCCATAAACTTTTCTATTGTATCAAATGGAAATTGTGGATCAATTGCTATGACTTTACGTTCTTCACTAAGTTCAACAGTATAATCATCATCGTCCTCATCATCTTCACTTTCACTGTCGTTACTTAAAGTGTCTTCAGATTGTTCAAAAACATCAGAAATTTCAGAAAAATTAAAATTTTCATTCAGATGAGGAGGCATTTTGAAGCAAGAAATATTATAAACAGCAGAGACGAAACGACAAGAGCGGCGTGTAGAAGAAAAATGAAGGGGTGACCAACGCTCGCTCCGCTTTTATAATAGTATGCAAATGAGGGGTAGGTGCTGACCATGACCAGTCATCGACCCAAAGGAGTGGGGGAAGTACTTTTCTTACTACTTGGATGGAAGTAGGTTAGTAGGTCACGAGACTTAGAGTGTTAAAAAATAATGGGGGAGAAACACAACGCTATAACGCGTTGTGTTTCTCCCCCAGTATTTTTTTAAGCAATAATTTGGAAAAAGCTATGTGAATTTACTTGCTACGCCCCCACCTTGTAATACCATCCAGTTTGTGTCTGAGGAGATAGTCTTTAGAGTCTAACTCATAAACGGATTTCTCTTTGCGCAAGGATTCAATCACTTTAATATTATATCTTACGCCGTTACAAGTTGCCAAAATGTGTTCGTTGTCAATAACACTTTCAAAAAAATAGACACAACCTCTCTTAAGCCTATTTCCTTTCACAACAATAATTTTGGATTGGTATTCAACAGTGGGGGTTTCTGTCACTTGTAGTTCAGAAATGTGTTTTACGACATGTACACGGCAAAAACTTTCGTTTTTTACACATTTCCTCCCACAAGGTGATCCTTTCTTAATTCCCCTAGTAAGCATTTCAGGGCAAGTAGTGGGACGGCTAAATGCCCTACGACGCTGTTCTTGTAATAATTGAAATTGCTCTGAAGGAGCGGGTTTAGGAGTAGGTTTAAGAGTAAGTTTAGGAGCTGGTTTAGAAGCTGGTTTAGGAGCTGATTTAGGAGATGATTTAGTAGCAGGTTGAGAGGATTCAGTTTTGTGATAGGTATGATCTTCAGGTGTACTAAGTGGTGGGGTAGGAGGCAATGGTGATAGTGGGATAATGGGTGTGCTAAGACGATGAACAATGGTTTCAACGGAAGGGGTATTAGGATGGTGGTGAACTGGCTTCTGCGGTGGCGGCATAGTAGTTGATGGTGGTGCGGAGTCCTTTGAAGGCGAAGGCGGTGAAAAAATACTACGAAGTGTAGAAGTGTTAGTTGGCGGAAGAATAGCTCCAGAAGTTGAAGGTTGAGATGCAAGTCGATTCTTGTAGCAATCAGGAAGGTTTTTGAGGCGAAGAGTTTTCTTAGGTGCAGGAACAGCCGTAGTAGAAATAGAAGTCGAAGTAGAAGTTAAAGTAGAAGTTGTAGTTGGCAGAGATAACATGGTTGTGGCTCCAAGTTCGCAGCGTAACGTCTGGAATCAGAATGAAATGTTAGCCGCAGTCGGTGCGTCTTTTATAACAATATGCAAATGAGAGGGGTAGCAGCTGGCCGAGACTGATTATTGACCTGGGAGGTGGGGGAAAAGGGGAAAGAGAAGGTATTTATTTAAAATAATTCGCATAACTTTTGACTAAAATAAGATAACCAAATTCTTCTTTTACCAAAATGTTTGTCTTACATAGACCTTTTCAATGATATCGCTTGTCCAAATCCGTCAATCCGTTATCAAGTTATAGCCATTTTAATTTTTCAGGTCATGACCGGTCGTTCACCCGTAGTGGGGGAAGGAGTGGGGGTAGGAGTGGGGGAAGGGGAGGGGGGGGAAGGGGGGGGGATCGACTCCATTTTTTCGGGGGGGGGGGGATCGACTCCATTTTTTCGGGGGGGGGGGAAGGGGGGGGAGGGGGGGGGAAATCGACTCCATTTTTTGGGGGGGGAGGGGGGGAGGGGGGGGGGTCATTGACCCTTCCGAAAGTGGGTCAAGGTCATTCAAGATTTATAATGATCCAAGGTGATGGGAACAGTAATACTGTTCCCACCACCCTGTTTGCCTAGCGGTTCCCACTCCCAACCCACTAGTTACGTTCTGCAAGGGAGGTCCCTGGGCCGTCCGCATCAAAGCGTAACGTCCCGTCCGCATCAAAGCGTAACCATTAATTTCAGGGAAACTGGAACAGCAGGGAGGCCCTGGTCCGTCCACATCAAAGCGTAACGTCCCGTCCGCATCAAAGCGTAACCATTAATTTCAGGGAAACTGGAACAGCTAATGCAGAAACGCAACTCTAACACCCACCCAAACTAATCCCACCCATCATATTCCTAAACAAAATGCAAAAAACCTAGTCCGCAATTTGCGGATGTCCCACCCCTTCTAAGTGAAGTTCAACTGAACTTCTGAATTTACAGTTAATCTACCCCCTAACATCTAGCTGAAAGGCAAAACAACAACATAAATTATTAATATCAACACTTAAAACTAACAACACATCATTATTAAAAACCAAATAATTCAACACAACCAAATACCATCATTATTCTTAAAATTAATACACCTTAATGCTAAACACCTCTTAAAATTAATACACCTTAATGCTAAACCCAACTTATAACTAACATCGCAATGCGCAAATTATTTCTTAAATTAAATACAACTTAAAACTAAACACACACACACACACACACACACACACACACATACCACATTGCATTAAAAAACGCAACGTAGTAGAAGAAGTTCAAATATATATAGGCCTACTATATATTTGAAACCTCTTGCTGAGTCGCCAACAAACTTTCGCTATGAAAGTTTGTTGACGACTGACGCTAAGATCAGGCTCGTATTGCTCCTCGGATTCTCGAGTAGTGGGGGAAGTTGTTTCACTCCAGTACAGTGTTCAATCCAGTCCAGTTCGCACCAGTGTAAAAGGAAGGCAAAGGAGTGGGGAGCGGCGCATGCGCAACAACACAAATCCAAGGTTTGAGGTTAGAATTATCCATGTGCAGTAGCGCTAAAGTGAGTAATACAGGACTAGGCGCATGCGCATAGCATAGACTCATTCCGATCCGGAGAACTTGTTGCATGCGCAGCAGGTTTGAGGTTAGAATTATCCATGGCAGCTGCCATATTTAGTCTGGTTTCACCACATAAAGTCAACAACCGGTGGTGACCGGCCATTGACCTGGAGGAGTGGGGGAAGGAGTGGGGGAAGGAGTGGGGGAAGGGGGGGGGGCTCCATTTTTTCGGGGGGGGGGAGAGGGGGGGGAGAGGGGGGGAGAGGGGGGGAGGGGGGGAGGGGGGGAGGGGGGGGGAGGTCATTGACCTTTCCGGTCGGTCATTGACCCCAAGGAGTAGGGATAGACACAGAACCCTACTTCTCTTACTACTCAGGTGAAAGTCGGTCAACCAGTCATTTGCTTGCCATCTGCCGCCATCTGGCTGGAGTTATTGCCTCTATAAAGGTGGGTAGTTTATCGCGCTACAAACATTCATTGCCTCGCATCCGCTCGGTCATCATCTCTCGTTAGTTTTATGTTATGACTACTTCACTTACTAGGTTTGAGGTTAGAATTATCCATGGAATAGCCTTCGTAAATTCTAACCTATAAAATTACTACTCTGGCTTTCTGTTTCAATTTCTTTTACACTTCATTTTATATCTCAGTCTTATTTTAACTTCTGAACTTAACACATCGGTTATGATGACTGCACAATGTTTAAAATTAAAGCTTTTGCGAACACAACACATATTACGAAGTACTTCTAAACCTTCAATTTCAAAGTGTAAAACTAATTTAAATAGAGTTAGAAAGAAGTACAGTTTTAACCCATTATACTCAAAGACTTCGCAGGTTAATGTTGATGATAATGTTATTTACAACATTTTGCATTCTATGTTACAATTCAACAACTTTGAACTTGTTACACCTATCGACTGTGTTCAACAAGTTTTTTTTATTTTACCCCTACTATTCCTCATATAAGCGCTGTCACCACAATTCCTACTTCATGCTCCTCTATTCTCTTCAGCTAAGCTAAGGTTTGAGGTTAGACTTATCCATGGCGGCCGCCATGTCTAGTTCAGTTTCACCACATAGAGTCGGCGACCGGTTATTGGTCTAAAGGAGTGGGGGAAGGGGTGGTGGGGAGAAGGTTGCCATTTTATAAGCCCTCTCCCTAGGCGGCGCTTCTCATTCAATCGCCAACTTTCAAACAATAAACACCTCTCCCATGGCACGAATGAATTAATTATCCCACTATCACCAACTAGTTCAACTTTGAACTATTTCTGGTGGTAGTTGGGTAGGCTTTTTTAAAACTTACTCTGGATGACCTTGACATACTTTCCAGGCCCCCAGTTATAACTGTTGAATTTCAGTTTTGATCTTACTCTTAATTTTTGTTCAACTTTTAGAGTTTAGTTAACACAGTTGAATTTTACTTTTCAACTAACTCTTAATTCATGCCCAATTCTACTTCAAATTCAGGGCATATGCTCTCGCCATCTGCACCCTGCAGCTGCCCTGGCAGCTGACACCATCTGACCCCTGCAGCTGCCCTGGCAGCTGACGTCACTTCCGGTTTAGAAGTGGCTTTTTCCCACTACTCTGATCCCTCTTGTAGAATTTATACCGCTCAGAAATAAGCAGTTTCTTAGGAGCATAATGACTTTTGAGCTGCTCTATTATTTCTTCTAATTTTAAAGAGTCAACAGACTTAGGTGCAATAAGATTCTTGAGGACGCCATAAGGTTTAGGCCCAATGAGAGTGAGCAGAATTGGAGCCTTAGTTTCTTCTTTAACTGAATTTGCTTTAAAATACTGATCTAATCGTTCTAGATAGAGTTCAATGTCATCAGACTCGTCAAATTCTTTTATGTTCCCCAAGAACGACATATTAGTAACATACCTTGTGCCGGCGGTACCGAAATTTATTATCTTCATGCATCACAGTTCTTACACACTTTTTACTACTTCAACACTATTCATAAAACTATCTCGTCGCCATTATTTTGATGGGGATCAATAAGAACTTCCAATTATACAAAGGCCACACTTTATTGAAAGTAAGAACTATAATAGAAAATGACATTGCACCATTCAATGGCCATTATGGAAGAGAGAAGCCGGAAGCCTCCCCACTCTGCCTATCCAACATACAGAGTAGCCAACCTTACAACTAAACATGTTAACAAGAAAATAACACTTCTAGATATATAACAGTTCTCAATATCGTTATCTAATGATGGCCACCAAAAATATGATCTCGCTCTTGCTTTCATTTTGGTCATTCCTTGATGAGTAGTGTGAAGTTCGTCTAACATTTTAGGTCTTAACTTTGCTGGGATCACAAGTCTATAGCTCCACATTAGAACCTCAGAATCGGTACTTAGTTCCGGTCTTCTTGTAAAATATGGTTTCAAATTTTCATCCACAGACACAGGCCATCCATCTTCCACACATTTCTTCACTTTACTTAAAATAGCATCCACGCGAGTTTCACTTTTAACCAACTTGAGTGATACTGGGAGTTCCTCAGACACCAAATTCACATAATCAATCTCAGCTGAAACTTCATCCTCTGCACTTTCAACTGGCAATCGAGATATTGCATCAGCTAATTTTGACGCTGAGCTAACATGCTTAAAACGCTGCTGAAACGTGTAGTCAAATCCAGAGATAAAGTCGACCAGCGTTGGAGCCTTCCTGCTGCCATCTCAGGTACTCCTTTCTTTTCCCCAAATATAGCTGCTAGTGGTTTGTGGTTTGAATATAACGTAAACTTGTTTCCCATCAAATACTGGTAGAACTTGGTCATTCCCCAGTAAATTGCTAACACTTCTTTGTGTATTGTAGCATAATTTTTCTCAGTTGCTGTCAGTTTCCTACTGGCAAATCCGATAGGCCTTTTGGAACCACCTGCCATCTCATGTAATAGAATCGCGGCAATTCCATGATTGAATGCATCACAGTACAAACACAAAGGTAATGCAGGGTTGAAATGAATGAGAACTTTATTAGATGATATTACCTTTTCGCATTCATGAAAGCCTCTTCACTCTTCTTATCCCACTTAAAAACATTACCCTTTTTTAAGAGTTTATATAAAGGGTCTAGAAGATCCAGAACTCCATTGATGAATTTTCCAAAGTAATTCACGACACCAACAAAGGATCTCACCTCTGATACATTAGAAGGTCTCGGGCATGCAATTAAGGCCGATACTTTTTGTGGGTCCTTTTGAATTCCATTTTTGTTAATTAAATGTCCTAAATACCTAACCTCTGGCTGGAAAAACTGACATTTCTCCAAATTCAATATAAATCCAGCATTAGAAAGTGTATTCAATACATGTCTTAGATTTTCCAAATGTTCTTTTCTTGTACTGCCAGTTACGATGATGTCATCCAAAAAGTTTACCACGCCTTTCAGCCCCTGGAGAGTCTTTTCTAATTCTCTTTGAAATATGGCTACAGCCGGCTTTTATCCAAAAGGTAGCCGATTCACTTTGAAAACCCCTTTGAGAGTTGACCATGCCAGTAACATCTTCGTTTCCTCATCTAATTCCAATTGATTATAGGCTTGGCCAAAATCTAATTTAGTGAACTCCTGACCTCCCTGTAAAGCCGCCCATATTTCCTCAATCCTTGGCAAAGGATAATTTACGTCCTCCAAATATGGATTGACCGTAATTTTATAGTTCGCGCACACCCTTATTTGTCCATTCTGTTTCATAACAGGAACTAAAGGAGTACCCCAACGTGATAAGTCAGCTTTCTCAATAATTCCCGATTTTTCCAGTCTTTCTAATTCTTCATAAACTTGTTGTCTAAACGCAAAAGGTATAGGCCTTGGTTTTACAAAACGAGGGTTCGCATCGGGTCTTACCTTTAGTAATATTTTACCGAACTTATATCAGCCGATATTTTCGTTAAATAAATGAGAATACTGGGAAATTAGTGACTGCAAGTCTACATCAGTCGCTCCGACATTTGATACATACTCTAATCCCGACCAGTCAAACAGATGAAGCCACTCTCTGCCCATGAGGTTTTGATTAGTTTTATCAACCCCAAACAAAGTACAAACTACAGATTTTCCCAAACATTCAACCCTCACAGACAAAGTCCCTCTTGGTTCTATTATTTCATTTGAAAAAGATTTCAACTTGTCTGTCGTAGGTTCCAAGGGTTTGTTTTTCTTAAACAATTGTTCATAGACTCAATGTAATATATTAATAAATCAAACCATTAAAACATATAAATACAAGTTTATTCTGAGAGGAAACTCAAGACACAAAAAGCAAAACATAAACAAAAACAATAACATAACACCTTCGAATGCAAAACAATAATTTCCATTTGTGAGACATATGTTTATTTACTCGATATAACTATTATGTTATGTTCATACATTTCTTGTAGTTATAAATATAGGATCTAAAAAATATACGTGAAACACCTGCTTTTAAAACAAAAAAATTATTTTTTAGTCTATTTAGTTTAATTCATGGTAAAGTGGTTAGCAAATTTTTACTATTTTAAATTTAAATGCGATAGAAAAAAGTTATTATATACTTATAGTATTGTAATTATTGTAAATTAGAAATCATTGTCAATAATGTATCTCCAAATATTGGTGTATAACGTTTTCAATGATAAAACTTCATCAAACCTCTCCAAGATGATTGCAATTAGAGTAATTTTCTCAGACAATCTTCTCATCACCTACCATTTTCTGAATAACCAGAACAAATTGCTTTTCATATACCTGTTTCCTTATAATGTTTGAATCCATCGTTTCCTTTCGGTTCATTGCGAAAGAAAACATAGAAATATGATTTCCATTAAAGCACACCTAAGAGATGAATGAGGGATATAAATATGAACAATCTTATAATTGGACTCTTAAATTAATGAAAAAAGTAATTATATCATGTAAAATTTTCACAAAAACAATCATGCAATGTAAGCTATATGACACACTTTACAGAAAATAACAAAAAAATTTCATTTTAAATTGGTTGAGAGGGCAAGTTTTTTAATTATTATTTAGGTACATTTTAGGATTTTGAGCTGGCCTTTATGAATAAATATAGCAAACATGGACAGTGATGCTTACTGATACGTTGTTTATAAAAATTTATGCATGAACAAATCAAGCCAAACTCTTCTACTAAAGTCAATTTTGTAAAATATCTCATGGTTTGAAGCTTCTAGATTTTCTATTTTTAGAATTTACATTTTCAAAATCACATAAAAACAATGGTGATATAAAGTTTAAACATTATATTACATTGTGTTTCCCTTAGAAAGTATGTTAAATTTTAATTAATAAATAAGGTACAGAAAACCTTTTAAGTAATTTTGCCTCATGAGTAATTTTTATTTATGACATATTATAAGTAATAAACAATTATAAATGTTGTTATTGTAAAACACTTATAAGGAACTACCGTTTAAAGTAGGGAAATATATAAACGCTACAGAAATAGCCCATACAAATTATGGCTTTTATACGATTTTATTTTTTCTCTTCTTGTATGGATACGCTTTTGTCATTGGTGATTGTACAGTGAACAGAAAAAGTGCAAGTGGTCAAAAACCCATCAAATTTCTGTTTTCAATAGTTTAATGGACCAGACAACTCTCAAATCAACGTATATTTAGAAATATTGGAACGTATGAATGGACTTGATTCGGTTGAGGGATGTCAGCCAAGCATCCATCATTAATCGAGACAACTCGGAGGCTAAGTCGTTATGATAGCTGGTGGGAGGGGGGGGGGCTGGTTGGTGGAATCCCAACAATTAGTGTGTGACTCAAGGAACAGTCAAAACATCGTTAAAAAAACAAAAAGGTAGGTACCACTGAATATATCAAAGTTCTATTCACACTGTTAATAGACACTATAGACGTAGCGAAAAACAAAATGCTGATGTATTCATTTAAATTAATCTTCACAGTACGACTATTGATAGGCTATGCCAATGAATAAAATGGAATGTTGATTATAATATGCCACTAATAATATTTTGTTTTGTCATAATTTATTTATTTCACATTGATGTGTAAATAAAATTCTTTATACAACATGTTTATACAAAATGTTAATGCACGTAACAAATGTTTTGTTTTATAAAATTAATCCATTAATTTATGAGAAATACACTTGAGGCTTAATTTAAGCCTAAATGCATTTGAGCTTAATAAATTTAAATAAGCTTTAAAGCTTAAAATTAAATAAATTTTAGCTTAATATGCATACATAGATAATTAATATGAATTGGTCCAACTTTCTCCGTGATCTGTGAGCTACAATTGCCACTGGACTAAGATTAGATAATAGCTACAAAATCGCAAAGAAAGTATTTTTATCATAAATTAAAATGATATTTAAATTGATTATCAGACCTTGTTTTGGTATTAGAAAACGCAAATGATCAATTTTACAATGTAATTGTAATCTTCTCTAAAACAAAAACTAAACAAAAACAGGAGGTTGTTACTTAAAGGATGAGAACAAAAGATCCCTTCCAGGCCCGAGCCCCGAGCAAGCGGCTACAAAAGAGGTTCGGAAGAATTACGTTAACATGGTGGAAATTTAACTTTTTCGTGGTTTCGCCTTATTTTTAACAACGTGGTTTAATTAAGACAATACAATTACATATAATTACGATATAAATACATAATTCTATTGCTTACCGCCTTAAGGGGATATGACACTAAAATCATGAAAAATGAAAAATAAATTAGTTTTTTATTAATGATTTTTTTAGTTCTTTATAATCTTAAAAACGATAAACAACTGTCAAAAAATAAAAATAAATATTTTTTGGGGGGTTTTAGGCATATTTTTGGAAGTGCGGAACCGTCTCTTGAAAAGCCGGTCGGACGACTTATTACAACATATAAAATATGATATATCTCCAGTTGTAATTGCTAGATTTTAAAGATTTGAACGTTAAATTGTAGGATATAATGTCCTCTAAATATTTAGGCAGCTTGACAAGTATAGTCCTATAAATAATAAATATTCAAGATAATTAAAAAATATTATTTTTTTACCGTATGTAAAAATTTATAATACGGTCCATAATTTTTTTTGTAAGTGTTTATATGATCATACATGAATAATTCTACCTAAATATGTAAGATAACAACAGCCCCCTCATGTACAAAAAGTTTAAACAGTCTAGCTCAAATAGTTTTTGAGTTATATCAATTTGTATAACAAAATGTTTTTTGTTATATAGGCCTAGCATAGGTATGTTAGGCCTATTTTACGACATTAAATCTTTGCTTTGAACAAATAAAATTTGTATAACCACCTGAAAATGTTGCTAATACTTTTATTTATTCCTTAAAAAATCCAACAATAAAGTAAAATAACCATATAAAGTAATATGTTTGACTATAACACTCTAGTAAGTCATAAAACCAAGTTGAATTTTCAACGCGCGATTCCCGAAAATCAAATTTTTGACTATTTTTAATTTTAAAATTGATATAACTCAAAAACTACTAATACCACATGATTCAAATTTTTACCAAGGGCTCAGGGTATTGTAATCTACATATTTAGGTAGAATTATACATGTATGGCCACAAAGAAAAAAAAAATATATATATATATATTTTTTTTTTTAATGTTAAAACAAATTTTTAAACGTAAAATATTTTAGAAAATGACACAAAGATTTTATTTATTGAGATAAAGTTATAATTCTAACTAAATTATATCACAAGGAAGTTGTAAGCTACAAAATAATAGTTTATTTGCCAAAATCTTATCAGTAGAACTGAAGTTATATCAAATTTTGGTAATTACCTAAAAATTGTACAAAAAATTATATTTCATACATGCGAATAAAAAAAATAATAATTTTTATTTCATATATGTGTACTCTTTTATCTATGGAACTCACATAAAAAGTTTCAAAGGCCTAGTGATAACCTTATTGAAGTTGGCAATTTCAGTGCCATATCCCCAATGTAGTTTTTAAATACAAAACAAAAACAATTACTATATTTTCTTTATTAAGGTTCAGATATTCGGCATTGGCCTTCATCAGAAACAACAAATACAATGTAAATGTAATTAATGATTTCGTCATAATAATTGATCAGATGGAGATTCTTAGAAGCAATTACATTTTTGTGGATAAGTTGTGTGGGACTAAAAATTTTGAAATGTTATATAAAATTTAATCAGTTATCTTAAGTTTAGTCCGAATCGGGTTTTTTATTTTAGAATAAGTTAATGGGCCTGTTCAAGTTCTCTAATCTTTCTATATTTTGTGTCACTAGGCAATTTGAAAAATTCTTTTAATGAAAAACATTGTTGAAAATTTTGAGAGTGCTCTCTAGCATGATTGGCTACAGGCTTCCCTGTGTATACGGGAGATTTACGTCATGTGTGTGGCCAGTCATGCGTACTCTTAGAGCTGTTGTGGTTTTGATAATGTAATCCGTTGAGTAATAGTTACAGGAAAGTTGATATATTATATTGGTAGAATCGCAATTGATGTTTCCTTGAATTTTGTAAGATTTCTTCGTTTAGTTGCTCGTGAAAATTTTAGAGGGAAGAATGGAATTAAAAGTTGCACAAGGGACTTTTTACAAGGATAACAGCCAGGAACATTGGGACTAGGTACAAAAGATGAAGGCAATTTAGGTCTCGAAAGGATATTTTTTTTTAAATTAGGAGGTTTTTTGAAAATTAGTCGGGGGTTTTGAAAACGAATTTTGTGTTATAGGAGAGCTCAAGAGGATAATGTGAGCCACTCTTGTAAAGTAATAAAATTTAGATAATTTATTAAACAAAATTTAAATAAAATTAATTCTTTCCAAATTCAAACATCTTTAGAAGTATGAAACAACAGGAAGTGATTGTTAAGCACTTCCTGTTGACTCAACAAGAGGTCAGACAGTTCAATAAACGGCAATTCTGCAACCATGCAGTATTGCCAGAACAATTGCTGATCCCCACCTCAGCCTATCACAAACTATAGCAGAGCCAAAGTTTACAAAATTTTGCATATTATTGGCCAGTAGGCGGGGCTAGAAAATTTTAGGGGGGAACTAACAAAAAAAAAAAAAAAAAAAAAAAATTAGGAAAGGGAAGAGACAGGCAGTGTGGGGAAAGAAACAGAAGAGTTAGGCTGGATGGGACTGGGTCTAGCAGGTCCCTTTTAACCAGCCCAGTCAATCACGACCACCACCCCTGACACCCAACCACACCGACATCGGGGACCAAGGACCAAGACCGAGACCAGGACCGAGGACCAAGACCGGGACCAGGAACAAAGGCAGGACCAAAGACCAAGACCGAGACCAGGACCACGGGCAGGACCAAGGACCGAGACCGAGACCAGGACCAAGGGCAAGGACCAAGGACCGAGACCGAGACCAGGACCAAGGGCAGAACCAAGGACCAAGACCGGGACCAGGACCAAGGGCAAGGACCAAGGACCGAGGCCGAGACCAAGGACCACCGGAGAGTACAACTACGGGGCATGTTAAAAAAAATTTTACCCGGCGCCTCCACCATGTAAGGTTCTTGCTGAGTCTTTGGAATTTAAATTATAAGTTCTATTTTAAGTAGACTCAACAAGAACCTTACACTCTCAAAATATTGTTTGTCTTTTACAATCCAGGAAAGTACTGAGTGATAAATATTAATTGAATAAAATTAATATTTATGTAGTTTATTTTTTATTTTTTATTGGTTCATGACGTGTTGTAATACACAGATCGAGTGGTTGATAAGTAAGTGGCGATTTTATTCGTGTTATTCTATGGAAAAAATACAGGTTATGTAGCTAAATAAAATAACAAATGAGAGGCAATTTAATAACATAGATGGTGGGTGGGTTTTGTTGAAACATGCGGCAACAACTAGGGTTGGTGTATTGACGATATTCATTTGATTCTAAATGTATTCGAGACAAAGCAGATTACATATTAAATTATCAAAAAAATTCCATTGCATTTGTGAATATCTGATAACATGTAACAGAGTTATTGTGATTTCTCTATAGAAAAAGTATAAGCTTGCAATAATTAAAATGCAAAATCAATGTTTTTCTGTAGAAAAATCTCAAAACCTCTGTTAGTAGTTATCATATTTTTACTAAATTGGTATAATTGTTTGTGTTGTAAAAAAATAATTAACCTTTTTATCTTTTGTAATATTTAGAAAAATACCGTTCCTGAGATATTTTTTTTTATTTAATATTTCCACCACTTTCAAAATGCGCATCGGGTAAAAATATTTTTTCCTGAAAATGAACAGAAAAAGGTACATAAAGGTACATGAAAAATATAAACTAAAAAAAACTACCCGTTACGGAAATAAGAATTGTTAAGTGTATAAAAACAAAATGGTGGCTAGCGGCTTAACAAAGCATTTTAGATCAACTTTTTATTATATTTTGCGGAATAACCTGGACAAGTTTGTAAAAATTGAAGCTGTAAACCCTGTATATTTGTTGAACTAATATTGTTTAGTTAAAGTTGTATTATTGGTACAATTAATATTTTTTACATGGTGTGCTGTTTTTAAGACTGTTGAATTTAGGAAGCATAATTTTATTTAAAGCAGGAAAATTCACCTTATATAAAAATAACATTTACGTCGGGAGAGAAATGTCACAAAACTTACTTGACAGATTGTGGGTAAACTTATTGTCTCGGGGGAGCGACGCTTTGAAACTTTGCCAATCGATCATGTTCTAAGGTAACATATTTGTAAACATTTCCTGTGTAAAATCCTCAAGAACATGTACTTTATCTTCTTAGACATCGGTTATCATAATAATATCCAATAAAACGTTTTTCACATAAATGATTGCAGAGTACACTGTTTAATTTGTGCAGTAGTTTTCCATTCATTGAAGTATTATGTGGTTGAACCATAATATGCGACAACAACGTTAACTTAATACCAAGTCTCTTACATTTACTTAAGAATGAAGATTAAACTTGATATTTTAGAAAATAGCAATAAGACAATGAAGTAAACTTTTCACTGTTATCGTTGAATTTATGAAAGGTTATTATTACTTATAACAAATAAAATAAGTTTATTTATTTGTTATAAGTATTTTTTATGAACGGTATCTTTTCATATGGTTACAAACACTTCAATAGTTCATCGGATCAATTAAAACTTAAAAATACTCTACAGTCAATTGTTTAGTTATTATTTAATTCAGTTACAAACAATTTAATGTATTATACAATTTAATTTAACTACCAAACCCTTAATCTTAAAACGGTATTAAATATAAATAATTCCAAAGAACATTAATAGGTCTGGCAATTGTAAATGGTGATAAAAAATTACAACAAAAAAAACGGGAGAGTATTTTTTTAAATGAGTTTAGTTTGATTGACATAGAGCTGACATAACTGACGTAATTAACAGTACCTCCGTGCAGATTACCTCCTTATTTACCACTTTAATTGCGTATTGTTTCATCATTTTCTATTCAAGTATTTTATTTTACCCTTCTGTTTACTGACATGTGCCCTATGTAATTTATTACTTTGAGTTAATTTTTACATGACCTGATAAATATTGCAAAGTAAAATGAAATGATTATAGATCTAATATTTTGGGTTTGAATATAAAGTAAAACTTATTTGATTCTGGTTATTTGATTTATTCTGAAGGAAACAGTCAAGATGTTAAAAATATATCATATTATTTTGAGTTACAAACAATGCGTTGTAAATACTCGTTGATTTAAAACTATTAATCATACACTACTTATTTGTTAACGTTAAGATATTACACAAAATTACTGTCACGAATTAAAAATAACCTCAAAATATTTTTGGAATTGATAAAAGAGCTTAGCACGAAATACCTTAATTAAAGCTATGATTGAAAAAATTGAAAACCCCACCTTTTATTGGTAGCAGTTGATTTGAAGGGGCAATTCAACGAAAAGTTCTCCCAGGTGTAACTGAAGAGAAGATATAAAGAGCATCCTTGCAAGTGCAGTTATTGACTCTCCACTTCCATATTTCAAGTTTCTTTTCGTCAAAAAATCCTTTTCAGTTTCAATCAATGTTTTTCATGCGTACAGAAAAAAACATAATGAATTTAAAAACTTTTATGATTTACGGTTTTACAGCATATACACGTAACCACAAAAGAATTATATAATTTTAATACTGAACATATGATGTTTGATGATAATTGTTTAAGCATTTGTAAGTGAAACTACTCAATATGATAACAAACCACACACTTTTCAACCCTCACAATAAAAAAATAACAAATACGTTTTTTTTTTTCAAAATTACTCTTTGTTACCCAAGAAATTTTACAAGTAAAATTTTTAGATTTTATAAGTTAGAAATCGACTACGATTTGATATTACAGATGTATGCAACAAGCAGCTGAATACCAACTACAGAATGCCCTGTTTTATTGTATATTATCTACTTGAGATGAATACTTTGTCTTGAGACACACTTTTCCTTCATTCTCCTCTAAACTATTGCCAACAAGTTGAGCAAAACTTTGGTCGGTTTAGCCACAACAATGTGGCTTAATCAGTAAACGAGGTTTCCACTGAAACCTATATTGAGTAATGAACTTTTGTTACGAAACACCTCATAATTGTAGTCGAGAGGTTATAACAATTTAAATAAACAAACTTTAAATTATGGTAGATACACTTCCATATTTTTATTTTATATTTAGTATGTACAATTGCGTACTAACTTGTTTTAAAGTTGCATTTGTGTAAAATTTATACTATAATCCCAATAGTTTTTATTTTTTTATTTTACTTTACCTCATTGCAACTAAAAACAATTTCCACAAAAATTATAATATACAGAGTGACCAACTTTTCTATGTCACCATTGTCTTTCCGGAAACTATAGGATTTTAAGAGTACTTTAAAATGGGTAAATAATTGTGTATGGCAATAACAAATACGAACTGTCACAATTTTTGTTTTGAATGTTCTTATTGGTAGTTACTTTTACTGATAGGAATTTTATTGTACAAAAAAATTTTAAATGTGGAAGTTCAGAGAGTTTGAAAGTCATTTAAAGACATTTTAATTCTTTGATGTGGTCTTCACCATATTGAAAATAGATAACAATTCAAAAAATAGCTTATGCCACAATTACGCTGTTATATCTGTAAAAAATGGAAATCTTTATGAAATAAATTATAATTCATTTTTAATTCAACTAAATACTAAAAACGAGTATTTCTCAAGCTATTATGTTTTTAAAGATTCTTCCTTTCAGAAAATCTGACATGACTCTCCAATTAACTAATTCAAGAGTAAAGTGTTCCGAGTGGTTGATAGATGGACAGCCACGACGACTGGGATGGCGGAGGGGGAGCTTTTACTTGCTGTCCTTCACTGTCCATCATAAACTTCACTTTACCCGACAACTGTGAATATACTCGTAGTTCTCACGCTTGTTCATCCTGTCTCTTCGGTTAAAATACTGTGTGTTCCAGACCACCCGTACAACCCTTTTAAAATTTACAGAAACTATTTTTAACGAAAATAAATTTTTCCACTTTAGGTAAGCTGGTTATGCTCTATCGATTGAGATTTCAATGTACAATGTGTACCAGAAGTCATATTTCCAGAACAAAGTCATTAATTTTATTTACAAACCCCCACTTTTTAAAAAAAATATTTGGATTATGCACGTAATTTTTAAAAACTTTACATTTTAATTTGTTTCCATAATCTAAATTGTTTATGGGATAATGGTGGTTGAAATTTAGACTTTTCCTTTAAGAATAAAATGGAACAAATTGTTGAATTCATGATTTCTGAGTATTTTCAGTTAAACAAACATGTCCTAGTACAAAAATGTCTTAGAATCTAATTTTAAATATTTTCCAGAAAAGTTATTTGTTTTGTAATAAATTATTTAGCTTTTCCATAAATTTACAATATGACAGAGATGTATGTTAAAGTAAAACTAATTACGTGATAAGATTTGATGATTGAATACTAATTAAAAAGAGATTTTAATTAATTTTCATGCTTGGGCAGTTCAGTTTAACGTAAAAATTCAAAGATAACGATAGTGAAATTTCTCGATTTCATTCTTAAGAGAAAAAACTCAATTTTAACCACCATGGAGGGTAAAAAAGTCATAAAAAGTAGTTAAGTGTATTTAAAATGAGCGAATTCCGGACTGGATAAGTTACTTATAGTACACCCTGTACATTAAAATTAGTGTCAATCGATCGTTTAACCTTCAAAGGCACGATTTGGTTTTGTAAAACTATAACTCCTTAAAATTTTAAAAGGGCGGACACCTAGGTCTAGGACACCTAGTATATTAATATTACAAATTTTTGGGCAACGTATCTACTGGTTTTCATATTACACTGTCATTGACTGTTTCCTATATGAGAATTTTTATGAGCAGTAAACTTTTACTAGTCCAAAATACGTTTTTGTTTTCTTTCCTTCTGGACATTATCAAGTACATTAAGCTCTTAATTGTAAATATTACTCATAAATTTATATCGCAATAAAGTTATGGTTTTTTATCCACAGTAAGGTAAGCAAGCATTGAAAAATTAAAGAATATGATGGAAAATACTGTTATAATAATATATGTTTAAAATATTGAAAAAATCCTGTTTTTTATATAAAAAATAAAAATAAAATTGCTTTATACAGATGAGTAAAAATCAACAGTAAAATATATTACATGACTAGCTGTTGCCCGTCACGGCTTCGCCCGTGATTTAATCTATTTTATAGATAATAAAATAGAGTAACGAAAACTTATACCTTAAGAATTTCATTCAAACAATGAATTAGTGTGAGTGGGGCTCTGAAGGAATTTTGCAAAACCTTTTCTTGATGAGAATCTATGAGCAAATAGGAACGGCCATGTCAAATTTCGACCCCGTAAGCCCTATAGTCATTTTGAAGTCATGTGGTGCGGAGTCCTAAAGAACATAAAAAACTATATTTGCTAAGCTGTTTCTTAGTGAACACCTATAAGTAAAACGGAACGTAAATGTTAAATTTCAACCCCGAGGATTTGTAGAAAGTAGCCCTAAGGGAAATTTGCAAAATCGTTTTTTATTGATCACTTATGAGCAAAAAGGAACTTCCTTGTCAAATTTCAACCCAGTAATCCAGGGCGCGCCATCCGCGGATTAATTTTGAAGTCATATGGGGTGAAGCCCTGAAGAACTTCAAAAACTAAACTCATTTCTTAGTGAGCACCTGTTACCAAAACAAAACATCCACGTTAAATTTAAACCCCTTAGGATCTAATGCAATTTTTAGGTTCTGTGGGGCGGAGACCTACAGAAAATTCACCAAATAATTTCTTAATGAGCACCAATTAGAAGAAGAGGAACGTCCATGTTAAATGTCAACTTCATGGGCCCTAGGGTAATTTCCAATACCTGTGGGCGGAGCCCTTAAGTGCTTCAAAACCTATATTTGCAAAACAGTTTCTTAGTTTTTCCTCATAGTACCTATGAGGAAAGAGAATTGTCCTCGTAAAATTTCAACACATAGGCTATATATAAATTGAGAACTTATGTAGGGTGGAGTCCTAAAGGATATGTACAAAACATACTTTTTTCATTGAGCACCTATTAGTAAAGAGATTTCAACCCCACGGGTTTCTTAATTAGTATTTAATTTTGGTTATGCGGATAGCATTATATTGAAATTTCGAAGGCCTGTAAAGGAATTATGCAAAATCGTTTATTAGCGAGCACCTAAGAGGCAAGACGAACCTGGTGGTCAAAGTTTCAAGTAAATTTAATCGGTGGTTCCTGAGATTTCGTGAGTTCTTAAAAATGAAAATGTAATAAATACTAAATTCAATTCTACTTTCTTCAATACTAAACACACATATATTAGAAGTTTATAAAACTTAAATACCACATTAAATTAGGTTGATTTCACTGACACATTAGATAATGTTTATATGGTCCGAAATAATCTTAGTAAACTTTTGTTCTAACAGCTGATGATTAAATAAATTGCAGACAACTACTGAAATTTCAAATAGTTCTCATCTGCGATAATGTAAACAAAAATCCAAAACAAATTATTCTTCCTATACGAACTCCATGCTAACTTTGACCTTCTGTGGGGCGGAGCCCATTGGGAATTTCGTAAAATCGCTTCTTATTGTCTGCCTACGCTATAAGAGGAATATGTATGCAAAATCTCATGCTTCTAGGTGCTAAGGTTTGGGCTGTGCGTTGATCGGAATTTCGCATTTATATACAGAGAAGATTATTACTAACAACTTTTTTACATGATGTTGCAACTTTTTTGTCAGAATTCTTTTCGACCACTATATATTACAGCCATTGTTATTATGCAAATTTAGTTTATCAAGGCACACAAGTGCCGTCACTCCAGATAATGTTGTAAAATATACAGTGTGTCAGATCTATCCCTAAAACAATACGGCGACTGCAAAGCCTGGGATATCCCGGTCCCTTATCAGTTTTGTTATCAAAATCTCTTGACAGGCAATATGTGGCTGTACGCCTGATACTTGTCTATTGTCTGCCCTGTTATACGCACACCGTGGATGTGTAAATGTTTACCCGAGATAAACCTTATTGTTTACTGAGATTACAATTGAGAACCAAACACAATACGCGGCTGAAAGGTTTTACGGTGGGTGCTAAGGTTTAGTAAAATTTAAGTTTGAACTTAAATGAACTTTTAATTTTTTTTATTTAGTTTTATCATCAATTAGAAAAATTACGTTTTAGATATTTAGAATATTTAATTTTGCTGCTAGGAGATATAAAGGGCTTCTATCTTCTACATAATATATCTGAAAATAACAACGTTTTGTCATTTCCTTAATTTATCTTAAACGCAAACGACTATATTTAATTTTCTTTTTGATCCTGTCTGGTATTTTTTATCTGTCTTGTTTATTTAACAATTCTGAATTTTTTGGTTTCTTATTTCAACTATTTTAAGATGGAAAACATTAGAGAGCGCCCACTTTCTGAAATTCTACTAAAATTTCAGTTATTCTGGAATCAAATAGTTTAAAAAAATGTATAGTTTAAACATCTGTTCTTCCTATTCCACTAACATTATTAAACTGTTGCTTATGAGTAGGCCTACTGCTGTTCTGACAACTGCTGTCCGAATACAATAATTCAATCAATAACCAGTCTTACATTGAGATCAACATTGCAATTTGGAAAATCTGTATAGGAAGTCACCCTGGGGTTTAGCGTTAAGCATTGAGTATATTTTTGAGATATAAGGTATAATAACATAAATTTATATATTTGAAATGTCCTGTAATATTTATATTACTGCACTGCAATTAACATTTAACACATAACTGTTACATTCGTAGTTCAGATTGGATTCAGCTGGTACAGTTCAATAACCTCTGCGGAATGTGACGTCACAATGCCGTCACCGACAACGACGTCAACAGTGATGCCACCTGTGACGTCACACAAAAAACGTTATGACGACGTCATCACCACTGACATCACCACGATGACGTCACTGACGTTATATAGGTTAAAGATACGCCGAAAGCTGACATTTTTCATCAATTTTGTCGTTTCTCACACTCAGCTCCGAGTTTTCGTTAGAATCCGGTTGACCTTGGGGACTTGGATCGTGTAAGATAAAGTAGACATGAGTTGAATAATATTTAGTACTACGTTTTAAAAGAGTTTTAGCAATGAAATTTTGGGTGTTTTTAAAG
Source organism: Neoaliturus tenellus (assembly GCA_030545055.2). NCBI lineage: Eukaryota > Metazoa > Arthropoda > Insecta > Hemiptera > Cicadellidae > Neoaliturus > Neoaliturus tenellus. Next base: position 9,585,402 of record CM061534.1, on the reverse strand, counting down.
CTTGAAAGATTTTTTAAGGTTGAACATAAATAATAAAGAGTTTGTGATGAAAATCCCCTACAGTGATTATGAAAAGCAGCGCGCTGCACGGATGTGCGGATGTAATGGCCACTTCCCACGCATGTGAAGCTCCAAAGTTTTACCATCACATGTACTTATAATATGTAGTACACTATTCGGTAGAAAATAATGTTGATAACAAGTGTTTGTTAATAACCCCCAATTTTAACAACTACGTTTTATAACTTTAAAAATGTATTGTAATTTTTTTTAACATCCTATTATATTTACCGTGCTGTGTATGTATGTTAAATATGATATCCTTATTAGTTGGAGGTTTTTGTGCTTAGTTAGATGCATTTAATATTACTACAACGTCGCAAGAGAAGGTATTTTCAATTATGATGGACTTATAAAACTCTAAATTAAATTATAAACTCTAAACTCTAAATTATATATTCACTGATAGATTAAGTAATATCGATAATGATTAATTATTAATAACTGAACTAATATCGGTAATGAGTAAATTTTTTTTATTGTTAACATATGTAAAAACGTGCATAATAGGGTAATTATCGTTGGTTTCTGTAGTTCACTCTTTTACCCTATGAATTAGACATAACATTTATAGTGTACAAACAATTTAAGAATATAAGTTTTTCTTTAAAATGTTTTTTAACCACAATTTGGTAGAAGACACCAATCATTACATCACACAAATTGTCTTGAAAAAATAAGTATGTTTGACATATATTTTTTTTAACTAAATAATGAGGATAAATAAAATAAAACTTTTTGTTGATTGATATCAATATGCCTAATGTTTTATGTTAATAGACGAAAAATATAATATTGATTATTGGCTATGATTTAACGACCAGCCTTTACAATTGTATTAAAAGTTAAATTATTTATTGAAAATGTTTTGAAATCAATACTAACATACACATTCAACGGAAAAGCCTTAACATACCGGTAAATATATTTGTTTACCTCATCACAGGTTCACTGTTGAAAGACCCTTTAGAAACAGTTAATAAAAGAAGCGTTAATGTATTGTTGTTGGCTTAATGCAAGTGCATAAATTAAACGTTACCAATAGTGTTTGTAGCAAGCCCTAATAAGCGGTAACCGATTGGCAAGGCAGCATATCGGCTGGTCATGATAATCCTGGTCAGTTGTGAAACGGTTGGATGGTCCGTGGCATTGGACATCAATAGCTCTATGGAAAATTTAAGTGAATTAGAAATACAGTAACAACTTGGATTAACATCTCAATTGCAACAAGTATGGAAAATATACAGTGTAGCACGTATGTCTCTTTTAAAAATTTTAACTGTATAGTAGACGTTTAAATGGAAACCTAGAATAATGTTTTAGAGAAAAAAGTCCCGTTATTACAGTTTATGCCATTAAAAAGGTTTAATGTATAGACGAAGACACGCAGTGGTATTTTACACCCCATTTAACACAATTCAAAAACACTCTTGATTAATAAAAATTAACCACTTTTTATATGAAAAGACTCCACAGGTAGACTAATAACAACAAAATAAAATAATATCGCTTCCTAACCACCTTAAAACTAATATTAATAGTTATTGATACCTTTTTTTATTAAAAGAATACGGATTAGATTTTAACATGTATCAAATTAATTAAATACATCTCCTTCAATACATATTATTAATGTACATAAGCAAAAAATATTAGACAAGAACAATACAAAAATATGTATCCAATAGCTGCCAAAACACAAATATGTTTTAAATTGCTTCTAGGCCTACTCACGTTATTTACTAAATATGTAGGCCTACTTGGTAATATATTTCCATTGCTGATCATTTAGCTGCAATAACATTAACATGTTCTGTGGTATATTGATTTAGACTGTCTACAGTGGTTGCATGGAACGATCTATCACCGTATCGGTTGGCACTGATTGATAACAGACAACGACAATCTGCCGATCAGCTGGTTGTTGATACTGACATGTCCGTTAATCATATCATCAAGCAACACATGAAACTTGGGGATAAAAAAGGTTACAGTGTATACGAGTCTTTCAGTTCATACTACTAAGCGTGCCCAGCTTCGATTGTAGTTTTCATATTTATATTAAACGTAAACGTGGTGATTTAGCAAGTCATAACATTTTAATTGTAACATTTATATATGTTAAATAATCAAAGTTGTCACTAGATTATATAATAAAAAATAACGAAACAAAAATGCACACAAACCAGTGTGACTATTGAGAATTAAATGCAAGGTTGCAGTTCTATCTCTATAGTAATTTGTTTACTATTCATTAAATAATATTAACAAAATTATTTTAATTTTCCGAATAAAGTATCGTAAAAATGGTGAGTATAGTGGCATTTTTTCATGCCATAGATATCACTCTACCATATTCAGTTAACAGAGAGATTAAATTTCTGTAATGGATCTATTAACAGCACGCACAAACTAAAATTACCCTTTCGTGAGTGAGGCCGGATGTAATTAGAATGGTTGTGGACATGAAATGATTGATAAGATTTAAGATACCTTTAAATAGTTTTCTATTACTCTTATTTTGCAAGTATAGCCGTGACTTAATAATATCTTATTGTGTAATGGTGTATTCAATTATTTATCCATAAAAAATTCATTTTTCTTGGCTATATCAATAATAATTGTCGACGCCTGTATCAATAATAAATCTATATTAGTAATAAGATAAAAATGTTAAGAATCAATATCCTTCGTGTTAGCTTCCAAAAGGAATTGTGGACTTGAATAAATGTATAAGTTTTTAATGGAAACATTTACTCAGTTAACTTAAAAAAATCAATCATAATAATATCAGTCTCAGATTTTCATCAAAATTCCAAGCTCACAAGGCTCTTTCTTTTAAGCCTAGCTCGCTCACTCTTCATTCAGGATAATTTAATGTAGGCCTAAAGGACAATGGTGCTGCACTCAGGTATAAGTATGTTAAAAACTACAACACGTGAATTTTACCACTTAGATTGAAAGTTATTCCATCATTGTTACAATTTTTATTGCAATTCTACAAATTGATCATTTGCTCTATTCTTTTTCTTTACTTATAACTAACTAAATAGTCATAAACACAGTAAATTGTACTATTAAAGAAACTTATGAATAATTTTTATCATAATATTAATTACTAATTCAGTGACTGTCTACGATGGGAAAAAGTATGTTTATACTGGGCCACGTGGTTCGTTCGGGCTATGACAAACGAGACAACTGATTTAGTAAGTCAAAATTTGACCCTAAACTCCATAAGACCGATATTAATTTTTTTAAACTTATATTCAACATTATATAACGAAATAAGATTTGTTCCTAACACATAGAATTATATAACTATTATTTTTATCCAAGAACTAACTTATTTGCATAGTTTGTAGAGAACGTTTGGCCGTTTCGAGATCCGTGTACATACATGCATGCACATAAATACAGTTTTCTGTATAAGGTACATCCATACAAATATACATTACACGGATTAGAGTACAGGATTTATTACTTTAATTTCAGAAGATCGATCACTTTTTCGTTCTTGGCTTCTCTACTCGGGTAAAACTGAACTAGACTAAAATATGATTTCCAAGATGAGTAACCTATGCAATTCATCACTCTTTACTGTAACGGACTACATGAATATAAAAATGAGGGTAACAAAAATGGAAGTGCTAATTTATTTTCTAGGAGCACTCCAAAGGACAACACTGCAGGCTGGCCACCTGTGTGTGTAATGCATTTTCCCTGCCTCTCCCTAAAAAAAGTTAAATAGCTGATTTACGAAATAGAACTTTTTTGTTTCGAACTATTTACTTAAAGAAATGTTTATAAAATTGGTTTTCCGGAAATACTCGGGTCATTTGACTCGGGCCTAAAACCGACCCTAGATTCCCGCAGCTGATGATCCCGAGCAATGAAAAAGCTGAACCGAGATGGCGAGCTGGCTCGAGCACACCCAGCACACTATCGAGCTCCAACCTACTCGCGTTGATTCAACGATATAGTGTACTGCAGGTATAACGAATTAAATTATAATTTAACAGAGAAAGAAAGTAAATTCTTAAAACCTCTAAAATCCTAGTTGTTTTCTCCAAACTGCATATTTAACATTACTTTAGTTTTTATATTTCGAAATGCAGTTGAATAAGGTTTGATAAAATAAAAAATCACTTATTTTTTCAAATCAATACCAGCAGAAACGGGCTACAGTAAGAGCAACAAAGCCGTTGATTTGTTTTGATTTACGTCAGTTTCAATGGTCGATTGCACATATCAGTGCCATCTGTTTCTGTGTATGTTTTACAGGGATTCGGGAGTATTTTTCATTATTCGAAAGAAAAACATCATTTCATATCAATATAACCAACAAAAGTGTTCAATGGTCCTTTTGTGATTCAAGTAGTCTCTTTAATTTTACACGTGTTAACTTAATAAAAAAATCTTTATTAATTGTAAGCATTCCGAATTCTCATTAGTTAGTATTCATTATCTGCAAATATATAATTAAAAAAGTTTTAAGGCTATACAGCAAAATTTAACGGTATAAAAGAGGACCCGAATATCATTAATTTGATTCAACCAGTTGTAAGTGTGGCGTGGTAAAGAATAATGAATTTAACACATACGATAAAATCTACAAGAAAGCCCATAATAAACTACTTATCGCAACTGCCATGCTATTAATTTGCATATTTTAAACATTGCCCGGATTAACATTACACACCAAATCGGAATTCGTGAAAAAGTCAATCTTACATTAAAATTTACTATAAAGCCAAAATCTGAGAAGTTGTTTAAGAGTGGAACGATTGTTGAAATTTGAAAGAGTTGTTATTGTGACATGAACGAGTATTTAAGGATCAGTATTACATATAATTAAGAGAAGACATTAAATAAGCGCTCTTTGTGTCTATCCACCATGTAATTAATAAACTATATATGATTATAAAACTAATTGTAAGAATTTAGTTTTTCAGTCTTTGTCAAGTGAGATTATTATTTACAATAGTACGTATGCAATTTTTACGAAGAATTTTGTGTTTTATTTTATCCATTGTTATTCTACTAAGAGTTATACTCACCATTGTAAAAACACTGAAAACATGGCTTCGCATTCCTCTGTTTCGGACGGTGTTTTGATTTTTTTTATGTTTTTAGTATTTTTTTTATAAAGGATGGTTTATAGTAGACTAACTTTTTCACCTGCGACACTCGCTGTGAGGTTTAGCTCATTCGCTACGCTCACTTGCCATCACACTCGCTCGTCATCAGGTTTAGCGTTATTAAAAATTTTCAAGTTTTCAATTTCAAAGTTCAAATTTTCAAGTTATTGAATGATAAGTTTCTTAGCAACCATTAAGAAAGGATCAAATAAATTTTCAGATTTTTTATAAATTTTTTTTAACCTTTCGTAAAAAATAATTCTTTTAAAATTAAAAGTACCCCGTGTTACTTACAGTACCTACCTCCTAGAATATGTGTACAAAGTTCCATGATGATTCGTCAAGTAGTTTTTGCGTGAAAGCGTAACAAACATCCACGCTTTAACGTTAATAAAATTAGTAAGGATAAAGATGTTATGTATATCTCTCATACCTGATATAAGATACTTTGGATACTTTATTTGAAACACCGACGCACTCTGTGGTGCGTATTTTAAGGTGAGTATGACTGAAGGGGTGAGTGTGATGATTGTGATGGATCAGATGAGGTGTAGCTTTGTTACTGACAAATATCAGCTGTTTTATTTGTCAGGATCATTAATTAATAGCCCAATGACCAAAGGCAGCTGGGTCCAGTATCGAACCATCAAAAAGCACTAACTTTTCTCAGGATCGAACCGGCTACCTTCAGATTCAAAGGCGAGCTCTTAACTACTCAGCTACCCAGCCAGTTACATGATAATAAATGTTATTAGTATACAAAAAAATTTAAAGAAAAAATAAATTAATTTACTTTTCTAAATCACAGACAGTTGTTTAACACTCAAATTTTTTTAGCTTTTGAGGTATGAGAGTTGTAATGTGAGTTTTAATTCTACTATATGATTACTAAGTTTGCAAAAAACTCTCTTGACAAAACGGCGACCGAAACAGGGCGATATGAAACCGTGTTTTTTTTTTTTTTTTTTTTTTTTTTTTTTTTTTTTTTTTTTTTTCACAAAAGCCAGTCGAATAAGCAACTTGCCCAAAAGTAGAGATGACTCTTAAGTTAAATAGATAACATTATTTGTAGAACCAGTTTGTATTATTTTGCAAATTAATCCGTTTGACTAGATAGTTCTCTAATTTACGAGAGATTCGTATTTAGACCAAAAACTTTATACAACGTTCTTGATTCAACTTTTTCGCTTGATGTTTACGATAACTAAACTTAACACTTGTCTACCTACATTGCTTCAATAGTGAAAGACAGTCATCCTTTACACCTTGAGTCCGGCACGTTAAAGCCCTTCTCTCCTCAGTTGTCGCGTCGTCATCTGCTCCGTGCCGAGTCTAAACTCCCTGGCGGGTTGCTTCCTCACGTTTAGGCATCTTTTACTCCCAGACACTGACAAACTATCGCTGTCGTGTTACTTTTGCTGTCGTCCGTGTCTTATTTGTTGAGCGTGTAACATGTCTTTCTCCAAAATGTGACTTTTCATTTATAATTTACACTTAGAATTATACCTTTCGTTTATATAAAACATGGAATTGAAATGGGTTTATTTTTTCAGGAGAATCTACTCATGTGTAATTCTCAACAGTGGCTATAAATGGGGTGAAATTGTGATGATTTCGTTACATAGTTATGAGTTCAAATTAAACGTTCTACTATCAAGTGAAAAACTTATCATAAAATACATTTTGTCTATACATTTTGGATAATACAATAATAAAAAGTCGAAGCTAAAATTAAAATTTTTTTACTAACATTTTAAAATATATGTAATTATCCTCAGCATATCCGGTGTAAGTGTGTATCAAAATGTGTTTTACTGTAGATGTGTATTATAATATTCTTTTCACGTTACATAATTGTATTTGGTTTCCCGGTCTTTTTCTGCGTCTCGTAAATTTCATTCATAAATAAGTACCGACGTGGGATGAAATCTATTTGAAATGAATAGCAAACAGTCGATTCAATTTAATAACCTGTTGACATGGCTATGAAAGAGCCGTTTCTTTACTTGAATAAAAATGTCCACTAATCTATAATATGATTTTACAACCAAGGTTTCTTTCCAATTCTTCAATTATACCACGAATACAGTAGCGCCTGCCACAAACATCTTGCCAATATATTTACAGTATAATAGTAGTGTTTTATTTTAAAGACAAAATTTTAACATCAAAGCTAACACCACTTTTAAATGATTAAAAAATAGGCATTTAATTAAATTATTTTAATTAATGTTTGGTGTAAGTAGGAATTTAAAAATAACAATTCACTTATTTAGATTTATTTGATGAAATTTTGGGAGAGCAAAGGTTTTACCGTAATATGAACTTCAATTAAAAGTGAAAAAATATTAAAATGGGCTGGGATCAAACTCTTAATAAACAATTTCTGCATTTATTATAATCTTAGAGTAATTAAGCTTATGAACTAAAATTTATATAGCAAAAATTAATCTAAATATCTTTCTATAAAAAATTTCATTGGATAAAATTTTCTTATTCTCTCTTGTGCATTTTTTAAATCAATTATACAACAAAAGTAATAAATAAATTTACAATTTAATGTTATAAGTATGTTATTACAATTATACTCCATAAGTTCTACGGTACGTGTTTTTTTTTTAAGTACTGTCCCTTTTTTTAAGAAAATAAACTGTTTCACCCCCATCATTCTTTTTTTATGGAGAGGCAGAAAAGATTCATTTCGCACACAGAGGAACAGTCTGTAGTGTGGGACTCTCTTAAAAAAACGGGTATACAAACTAAAAACCTCCTCTACTCTTTAGGAATCTAGCCTGGAATTCTTCTCAACATTACATCAGGCTAGGCCTAAATAAGCCTAAGCCCATTGGGCTCACTCCGTGACCAGCGTCACGGTCAGGGGATCTGAGCCGCATAGCGGTCAAGATCAGTCTTTTTTCTATGGAGGATGCCCCGGACGCACTGTCACAAACAATCCCAGCTTCCCTATCCTCCAAGATCTTTTGGCAGACCGAGTCCACCGAAAATGCACATAAATTTGTGTGGTGTCCAGGTGGGGACCTTCCGAACAGGGGAAGTGGAAGAAGGTGTACTCCACATCGTCGGAAACGAATGGGCAATAAATGCAGTCTGGTGAACTGGTCTTGCCCATCCGGTTCAAGTACGACCAAAAATAGCTACGACCTGTCAGGAATTGGGTCAGGTAGTACTAGTCCACCTACCCCCAGCGGCAAAACCAAATTTGTCCTTCAACTTCCCCAGTTCGAGGAGGACATCTCCGTTCTGAGTTCTTTGAATGGACTTGATAATTGTCTGGCCCAGAACCACGGCGAAAGATCGCCCCCCTAAGGGCTTGATCCTTCTTGGACAGGTGCGTCTGCCAGCTCCCCAAAGGCAGATATCGCTGCCAGTGCGGGATTTTTCTGCGACGATGAAGAGACAAACAACAATCTCAGCACCAAGTCAACCACCCAAAGCTCAGGGCTTCACGACGAAGAATCTCTCTGTCACCTCGCACGCTTTCTGGATTGGGTCTGAGACTCAGCCAAATGAGTTTGAGGAGAATAAAACATGACTCGGTTCATGGAGTTGCGCTCCTGCTTCACTGTTTCAACCTGATCTTCTGGAATTCCTGAATTTCTCCAAGGAAATCCTCGAGTTTCGGAATTCCGTCCCTTATCGACTTATTCACGTTATTCTTAATAAGGATAGAACTAGCCATCTCCTTCAAAAGAGCGTTCATTTTCTTCAGCGACGAGCCTTCCTCCTCGTTGGCATCGTCCTGCTGCAGCCGAAGCATTTGCAGCTCGAATGCCGCACGAAGAGGGTTTTTCCTATGAGGAATTACACCTTTATTGTCTTGTGTTGTTTCCGGCTTGGTCACCTCAACCGCCAGATCGACCTCTTTCTTCTTTCCAGACCCGGATGACGATCCGGCGTCACTTCCAGCCTTGAACGGCATTGGCGGAGGGGAGGTTGTAATTCCTCTCGTTGGTTGCGAATCAGAATGATACCTTCGAATCATTTAGCTGCGCTTAAAAGCGGCTTTCTCAATCTCTTTTACGTTATTTGTGTTTCGGTTTGCAGAATCCATGATTTTTGGCCCCAGCGCATCGTGCGGCAAGGGGTGGCTCGTTCATTGGCCGAGAGTGGATGTACCCACGGAGGTTCCCACTAACGTAGGAGAGAGGACACCCCTACCCCAGTTTCCTGGTTCTCGAAACTCCGTTTGCCCAGCACCGATACCCACAATGTGCCGTAAGTGCTGGGGGTCGCCCGTGGCAATGCCGAGTCCGATCTCTGCATCCATGCCGCACTTCATGACTAAGGACCGAAGTGGCTGGCTTCTGACGACACACTGGATTAAACCATTGGCAGTGCGAGGCACACATCAGTCAATGCAACACGACAGGGACACTGCCAGGTCCCACCAGCATGCGCCGGTCGAGAGAAGGAGGAAGGACACCCATGATGCAGGATTAAAAAGAAGAAGAAGGTGAGTAAGGTTAGCTCATAAAAGAATAAAGACGGTGAGCTAAGACTTAAAAGATGGGAAGAAAGACCTTAGCTCTGGAAGGACTGTGAGGAGGGTCTCACAGCTTGGCTCAGGTACCCCGTGGTCACCAAAAAACACCCGTACAGTCCAAAGCCCACTGCCCCTTAGGGTACCCTCTCACACTAAAACGAGTGTGTTATTTTTATTATTTATTTTTTTTATGAAATTGATAAAAATATCGTTGAACTAAACATCACCAAATAAAACAGATGTATGTAAATTAATAATTGGTTTGAAATGTTTTGATGAGAAATATAAGATACAATATTTTCTAAAAGTATAGGTATTAATAGTGCATTAATTTTTCCTTAAAAAGCAAATATTTTTAAATTTTCAAGATTTTGAGGAATGTGGGACCTAATATAACTATTTAATTAAACACTTACCAAGTTAACACTTACCAACTGTGATTTTTTTCAGAAAAGCCATGTTTTTACTTTTAGTATATGGCCTAACTTTATTATTAAAGACAATCTCTCATAAATATTTGTGAATAATTTGATAGAGACAGTTTTGGTCATGTGATTTTATGTTAATAGGATAAGTAGTTTATTACAACCTTTCTTGTAGATTTAATCATTGGTGTTAAGTTCATTACTCCTTGGCATGCAACCTTTTCTCGATTTTTGTGCAAAGTTATCAAGTATAATTTCCTTATTACTTCTTTGCAATAATTAGGCTTAAATTTTAATTTTATTATTTAATGGCTCTGTAGAGTTTTTTATGACAGAACATCATGAACTTAAAAGTCTTCACACATTAGTAATATTACAACAGAAAATTCTATATTCATCCGTAGGATCTTGTCATTCAACAATTTATCTGAATTTTTTGTATAAATTAGATGTATATACTTTCAATTTTCGATAAATGTAGTTAAAGTTATAAAAAACCCTCTTTATATACAAGCTGTCATAGCTTTCGAATAAGTTTAAAAAGATTATCAATTAGCAAATTTAGTAATTATAACTGAAGATTCATAATAAAATAAAATATGAATGTCATATCATCATTAACAATTTTTTATGTACAGTATAGTGATGAAAAAATATACTTTTTTAAAGTGCACTGTTCTTTTTATAAACAAAAAATCATTTGCTTTAAGAGCGACATGTCGAGTAGAATCATGTGGAAGCGACCGAGCTGCGGTGGCGGTACTGTTACTCGGAAATCCTTTTAACTATTTCTTTACTTGGTCTAAGTTTGTGTGTGGCACCAAAACAGCAACCACAACACTCTGCTCATTGTCTTGAATTCTACGTGTCACCATAACAAGTAATAAAGTTTTTATTTAAACTCCTCATAAAAGTTTTACTTTAAATGTACCATTCAATTTTGTGTTCTAATCTAGTTTGGTCTTTATGTTATGACAGTAAACATAAGTGAAAATAGTATTGTTAAAAAATTATTTATAAAATTATTTGATATAAAATAATATTAAATTTTTTGTTTTGTTATATAAATTCTCAATATATGTTAAACAAACAATAAATTATTTCTATAGGTAAAATATTTTAAGAATTTTTTTCCAAAATAAAAAAATAATAATGTACTGTCGAGATTTTAAAGATGTATATTATAGATCTTAATCTAAAACAAAATGTGTTTAAAAATAACACATGTTTTTACTCTAGCCAAAAGGTCTTTCAATTAAAAATCATATTTAAAATCACTACTATTATTAAAAAATCCAGAGTCATTTCTATTCTTTACCAATTTGTTACAATAAGTGTAATTTAATTTAAAAGTTCTTACAATAAACCGTCTGGTAAAAAGTTTGTCTTACTATGGCATTCTTTATAATTATTATTTACCACCATTACTGCAACGATGAGTAAGATAAAGCTTTGTGTAATAAAATATCAAATTTTACATTAACAGCTAAATCTTGAGCAAATATTTTTTTATGTTTGAATGAAGATTTAAAATTGTAATAATAATATTAGATCGAGCTTGTTCATTTCGCTTGCTGGCCCCCATAATTGTTTCGGTTGTTTACTATATAGATATAGTAAAACAGACGAAATGTATTTAGCCAAAAATGTTTGTATTTTATAACTCAGTGTGAGAGCTGCATTCCGTTATTTCCTTGTTTTTTAAATATATATTTTTTAATTTTTACAAAACCTGTTACCCAATAAGCGATTTCACCTTCTCTATCTGCCATATCTTTAAAATGGTCTATTATACAAATCAAGCATGTTTAGCACTTAAAGTGGATGACCAAAGGAAAACTTAATGCTATAAGAAACACTGTGATAGTCCAATAACCATTATTTAACTGATCATATAATAAAATATTATTTATTTAAATTGTTCATTGTTATACTTATATATTATTTGATCCCGTACAGCAACCAACTTAGTTGAACATAAAATGGAGAACTTTGTTTTATATAAACTAAAAATGTTTGTGTTTCCTGGTAAAATGTATTTTGAATTGTGGCTTAAAAGGCAAAGTAGTTCACCAGAGAATGCTGGTTTTAATTACTCTATTCCAACCGCTAGCACCAGGCAGGATGTTTTGTGGCTGGCTGAATACTGAAACAGGCAAAGCACTTGAGCCACAACACCAAGTTGAACTTGACGCTCCGCTCTCCCAACACCGCACGCTATAAATTGTTATACTCACTGTGTTAGAAAAAAATGGCTTGTGTTAAATGTGGACTAGTCTTTTCTTCAAATATGAGTTGTCATCAGGCTGCAAGTTATACTAGGCTGATAAGATGGGCTTATACATTTTATTGAAAACAAAGACAGTGACAATTCAGAGGATAATTTAACAGTGACTCAAAAACGGTAATTTTCAATTGGCTTCACCATAGATAAATTTAACTTAAAATTTAGTAGTTATCGACCCAAAAATAATTTTTGTTAGTTTCATAGTAAAGTTATAATTTATAAAAATTATTACCTTATATTAATTATTTTAGTTCTCTTGCTAAGATGCATGCTATTCAGTCTAATAACCTTTATGTAATATATAGGAAATAATAACTTTCGTTTTCAACGGTAGACTCAAAAGTTGACGAGTGAGATTAAATCTGAGGATAGGAAGCGAAGGTCGATCAATTCTGATCAGCGACCTGAAGACTTAAATGGCTTGTAATTACTAAACCGTCTTCTCATGATTAGATTACACTTGGAGCATAATTAGACCAACTGGATAGCTTCCGCTCAGCTAAACCTACGATGATTTGTCCTTTTCCATTCAAATGCGATGCTTAAAAAAGAAATTTATCCTATGTTGTACTTTATTTCAACTTGACTTTAAAAATAAATATTTTTTGTTGTTCACGAAGTTTGTTTTACAAAAACTGTGGTTTAATGTACTTAAACGTTACGAACACCAAAAATTATATAATTATAAGAGCCACTTGATTTTTTAATACTTTGTGTCCAAAGTCTCAACGTCATTGGAAGTAAAACAAATAAAGATTAAATCAACTTAACCAATTTGTTGGTTTTAAATAATTAAAACAAAAATTCAGATACAGATTTGTACTTTGGCATTTTCAACTCATATTTTCCAATGTTGTAACTAATGTGAAATATCTTCTTTTTAATCTTTATTGAATCAAATTTACTAACTTACTTCAGCTGTTATTACTAAGTCGTTCCTGAGTAAACCCATCAAACTACTAAAAGCTATTTAGATTGTATTGCAGTAAAACTTAACAAAATGGAGATTACTGGTAAAATTTAATGTCTTCCGAATGAGACTGGTCGTTTCCGATACAATAAAAAAATTACTGCCAATCTATGTATTGATTATTATTTCAATCTATAATTATATAAATGAAAAATCTTTTTGTTAGTTAGGGATGTCCAGACTCGGAAAGTATGTTTTGGATTTTGAATTGTGTCTGCATGTGTGACGGCTAGAATATAAAAGAAATGCAAGGGAAAATGCTTAAGAGTTGGAAAAGAATATAAAATAATACCTTCTAATATAAGCAAAGCAAATATTCCCGCAAAAAATGTTTTAAATAAAAGTTAATAAAAATAATTAATTCGAGAGCACCGTAATTAATTTAAAACGTCGAAATATTAAAAAAATACTTGTATCCAAAAGTGAGAACTGTATAAAAATTCCAAAGGACTTGATATCTATTAATTTTCCCTGTATTATTTGCAGTAAATAATTTAATGAACATAATTCAGGGAATAAGTCCTAATGTTTTTGCATCATAATTTTGTTTTTATCAAGTTTAGCTTCGTTATATTAATTAACAAGACAATAGCCCGGAAAGTAATTAATATTGTTTTACGCGCCTGAAAACAATGAGGTCAGGAGAATAGTTCACCAGAAGAAGAGACGACGCTGCTTTCTCAGTTGAATTATATCCTTCCTGACTCAACTATATTTTACGTGTCAAAAGTATTTTCTACTTTAATATATTGATCTTATTTAAGGGCCGTTTCGTAAAATAATATCAAAATTACAAATCATAATAATTGTTTTTTTTCTTAAAAACATTTTTCTTTTTAAAATATACTAAATGCTTTTTTCGGTCTAGCATTAAGAGTGATTTGAAAGTAATAAAATGTTGACTTAAGTAAGTTACATACTTTACTTTTTGATTATAGTATTCAATGGAACTCTGAAAGATCCATTTTATATCAGCTTTGTTTTTGAAAAATATGACTTTCCTCAGTTATTAAAAATTTGGGCTTGGAGCAGTAGTTGCAAAGGGTGAAAACTATTTTATAAATAAGAAAATTAAAATAAATACTATATTTTATATGAATATTGTTATTTTTTGTATTTGCCAGTATAACTATAACGATAATTTCAATTTATTTCCATTGAAATCTGAAATAGTAGTTTATCTGGAATAATTATAGAAGGATTACTTTCTCACATCAGTTCATTTTGTCCACTTGATCTTGGACATGTATTAAAAATGGCCGAGAACAAATCTGTATCTGAATCCCTGTTGTAATACTTTATAAAGCCTACGAATTAGTAGATTTCAGTAAATAGTTTATAAGCACCTTGCTCACACTTTTTCACATCATATTGCTAACGTACTACTAATGGCAAATTTATGATAACGTGAAGGCAAGTGTATGATAAGTTCATATTTTATCTTTAGCTTCTTTTGAAAAAATATAAAGAATTAAAGTTGTTTTACTCATTTCAAAGTACAAAAAACCTTAATTGATAATTGACTTAATTTGTTATTTTTTATGCAAAGACTCTGAAATTTATTTTTTATTCTGTTACTTGTGGCCTGATTTAAAACAGACAAAAAACGAACCGTGACATATTTGCCCTATTCTTTACAAGTGAATATAATTTAAGGATCCCATAATTTGGAAAAACTAGTTAAAATGACCTGACAGTAATGTGTACTGTAAGAAAACTGCGTTTCAGTAAAACATACATTGTTTTACTATTAATCTAAAACAATCGTAAGTTTAAAAAAAGTGTTTTATGTTGGATTGACTATTAATTAATATGCTATCGGATAGTGATGTATTTTTCATTTTCTATGGTACATATTTACATAAATATATACTACTATTGTGTAAGTAATCAGTATGCATTTACCACAAAAGAAAAATTAAATCCATATCTGATTTTACAACAAAACACTGATGACAAATCATTTTTCAACTAGAAGCTTTTGTCCTGGATCTGAAACTTTATTAACTTAACAGTAAATGCATTGCTTTAACGTATTACTTAAACGTTCAGTACACTAAGAATAAAAGGCTAGACAATCTTTGCATTTTGAAATTATATTCAAAATTAAAACTGCATAACCTTGAAAGTAATTTTTCATTGTTTCATAAAAACCCAATTTTTGTCTCAATTCTATGGGATTACGAAGCCATCGATTATAATTTTCCGTATGTAATGTGTATTTTTCTAAACTTATTTAAATAGGCCTATTCAGATATAATGTGTATTAGTTAAATAAATATAAATATATATTTTCAAGTAGTATTTAAGATTTGTTATTAATTTGGAAACTTAAGCTTTAAATAGAAAAGTTGTTATGTTGTCCTATAACTTAACCTGTTATTACAAATCAATACCAAATTGTCTATAGTTATTTGAATATAATAACTACTTCCATGCTGGTTTACATAGAGAAATATAATTCGATTGATGAACTATAATGCATAAACAAAGAAAATTATAGCCATGAAAACATGATGATGTATTACCGAAAGGAATTACAGTACTCACAAGTACATATTGCACTCTTTTAGTTTCTAACTTTGGACAGCAACATAACTTACGTCACTAAACTTAGAATGTGGAGTGATTTAAAGTTTACACTTGAAAAAACATTATGAAATGAATTTCTCATGAGCACTTGTAGCATTTTATGATGTGATTTTAACTATGAGACAGAGGAAAATTGTTTATATGAAAACAAATATTTTTTGTTGTAATGTAGGAACTAAACAGATTAAATTATCCTGGTTAGTGTCTCAGCTTTCCTGACGTGGAAAACTTTATATAATAAATACAAATTTTTATAATGCCACTTTTTTACTTAAATTATTTGACAAAGTTTGTAAAGCTCGTACATTATTATTGCGTTTTTATAGTGAAGCTTAAATGTATTTTTTGTATTAATTACTTCTTTCGGTGATGACTTTTGTATGATGTATGACTAAAAATTAAATTCTTGCACCAATTCCCACCTAAACTTCCATGCATTGATTAAATAAAAACCCAAACCCCGCCAGTCCCTCCCATTTAAATATGCAAAAAATTCCTCCCTCGTCAATTCTGTTTTATTTAAAACCCTCTTTCTAATACTGGACAAAATTGGACATCTGCTTATAAATTAAATACATCCTCAAACTCTCCCAAATTAAATAAACTTCAAAAATAATTTTGATTTTAAATCCATGGCCTATAATTTAAATAATTTAAATGATAATTTAAATTTAATTTAAATAATAATTTAAATGAAAATCTCAGAGTAGAAATAAATGTTTTACATCGGCAGGAAAAAATTGCGTATGACAAACTTGTCGACCTTGAGAGTAGATCCAGAAGGAATAATTTGATATTTAAAGGACTGCAGTGGTCGGGCAAGCGCCCTGATTTTACAAAGATCATTCAGAACTTCTGTAAGGATGTGTTAGGTACCGACTCAGTTTGGGTAAATAGAGCTCATCCTATAGGTCAAGATGGGAAATCAATCATTGCACATTTCCCAGAGGACAGCGCCATATCCCACATACTCTCACAGACGAGAAAACTGAAGGGGACAGGCTACGTCATCCACCGCGACTTTCCTCAAGAAATAAGGATTAAAAGGTCTTATCTGTTAGCGGTAAGGTCAGAAATCAACAGAGTAATGGGAGACATCCGAATTCCTTTGGTCCATGATCATCTGTTCCTAAAGGGTTGTAGATTCACATGGGAGGGAGGAAAGCTGAGAGCTGGTGCACTCGATGGAGCGAAGGAGTTGAGAACCATTTTGAAACACGATTTTACCGAGTTTCTCACCAACTTGGCTAAGCAGGACTCCACTGAGATAAATAAATCAACGTTAACGAGGACACCAAAGACATTCACCCAAGTGGTATCCCAGGGAGACACATCTAAGACACACCAGGACACCCCGCCGTCTGCCCCAGGTCCAGCAGCAGCATCATCAGAGGCGCCGCCACACATACACTTGGCTCCAGGAGTGACGCAGGGCGTGTGAGGGGACTACTTCCTCTTCGGGATGAACATCGCGAGATCGACGACGTCGGACAAGCTAATGGACAGTCTAATATTTATTTAGAACTATTGTTTATAATACTTGTGGGCTTAAAAACAAGGTTAGTGATAGTTGTTTTATAGATTTTATCAATGATTATGATTTGTTATTTTTCTTGGAAACATTTATAACTGAGACAGATGTACCCTTTATTCAAAACAGGCTAAGCAATTTTCAGTTGTATTTAAAGTTTGCAGTAAGGGAGGGAAATTTTGGTAGATTTAGTGGGGGGGGAAATTGTCGCTTTAAACTTGCATTCGCCCTTTTTTAAAAGTTTAAGTTTTGTCAATGAACTTGATTTTAATTTATTGAAAGTAAATTTTAGTGTTGAGGGTACAAATGTTTGTTTTGTGCCGATTTATTTAAACTATAATAACTGGGAACGGGATTTCCGGAATTTAGCTGATTTTTTTAATAACAGTGAATGTATAAACTATGTAATTTTGGGTGATTTAAATTGAAGAATAGGGGATGAGCAAATATTTACTACTGGGGAATTTGAATATTGGAATAAAAATTTAACTGAGAATAGGAGTTCAAAAGATAAAGTAATTAACGGCAAAGGGCGTAAATTATTAGATTTATTGGGCGATAATGGTTTAGTTGTGTTAAATGGCAGATCGTTTTTAGTGATAAGGAAGGAGAATTCACTTTCATTGGTCCAATGGGCTCCTCAATCATTGATTTTGCAACTGTTTTAATAAGCTGCATTCATCTTGTAAAGGATTTTCGTGTGCTGTCGTACCCGGGTTCAGATCACCTGCCGCTTGAAATTGTATTTAATGTAACTGATCCAAATGATAACGTTGGGGAGGGAAGGGAGGAGAAAATCTTGCCTTTGTTACCTAAATTAAGATGGACAGGAGATGACTTTTTGCATTATAAAGAGCGAATCACATTAAATTTATCTGAGGTAAAATTTTCAAATGATAACCAGGAAAATATTGCTTAGTAAACGAAGTGTATTTTAAAATCCGCAAAAAACAAGTCGCAAACTAGGATTAAGAATGGTCTTAACAATAAACAACCCTGGTTTGATTTTGAATGTTTATCTGAAAGGAAATGCATGTTCAGGCTATTAAATTTATATCGAAAACAAATAGTTTTGAGGTAAAAAATAAGTATCTGTCTCAAGTTAATTCATACAAGCGATTGTGTGAAGCTAAAAAAATTGATTACAATGACAAAATAATCAATGATTTGAGTTGTAATTCTGATAGTAAAACGATGTGGCGTGCCATAAACTCCTTAAAGAAAAAGTCATTTACGACCGTGGGAAATATATCTCCAATAGAATGGATAGAGCATTTCAAAAGATTGCTCAACCCCCCGCTCCTGGCAGGTGCGATAAGTTATGCGGAACCCCTAGTTTTGAATGAAAGATTAGATAGTAGTTTCACACGGGACGAGCTAAGGAATGTTTTAGTAACAGCTAAGAATGATAAGGCACCCGGGCTAGATAGGATCCCGTATGAATTTTTTAAGAATGCCCCCGATAACTTTTTGGATGTTTTGTTATCAGTGTATAATAAAATTTATTTGAGCGAAACCGTTCCTTCTAGCTTTAAAGAATCGACCATTTTTCCACTCCACAAGAAAGGGAATATTAATTTAGTTGAAAATTATAGAGGCTTATCTTTTATAAATTGCATTTGTAAAATATTCACTAGTCTCCTTAATAATAGATTGCAAAATTTTGTTTTTGAAAACGAAATTTTATCGGAATTTCAAGCAGGCTTTCGAAAGGGTTACTCAACTGTCGATAATATTTTTAATTTGTCATGCATGGTTAATCTTAGACTGACGCAAAAGAAAGAAAAATTATATTGTTTTTTTGTGGACTTCAGCTCAGCGTTCGATACGATTGATCGAAAGGCATTGATTTACAAATTATCAAATCTTGGAATTTCGTCACGCTTATTAAATGTCTTAAAAAGTTACTACAGTGAAACTAGCACCAGCGTGTGGTGTAGAGATGGCGTCACAAGTAGTTTTCTGACTAACACAGGCTTGAGGCAGGGTTGCAATCTCTCACCTACTCTTTTCAGTTTGTTTGTCAATGACTTGCCAGAAGCGGTGGGGGGAGGCTGCAGATTTGGGGAAAATAAGGTAAATATGCTCCTCTACGCAGATGATATTGTTCTCATCGCCCCGACGGCTACAGTACTTCAGCACATGATAAGGAGCCTAGAATTATATTGTGACACTTGGAACTTTAAGGTTTATCCTTGGTAAATCTAAGGTTATTGTCTTCAGAAATGGTGGTAGGCTTAAGGCAAGCGACAGGTGGTGGTATAAAGGGGAAAATATTGAAATTGTAAATAGCTATAAGTATCTAGGTTTTACTTTCACATGTTTCAATTCATGGCACATCCACTTAAAGGAGAAAACAAATTCGGGGAAATTCGCAATAAATTCAGTTTGGAGTAATTTAATAAAAAACAAAAATGTACCGCTGGGTTCTAAAATAGTTTGTTTTGAGGCGATAGTAAAAGCAATTATCTGTTACGGCGCGCAAGTTTGGGGTTTTATTGAAAGTGACACAATTGAATCGGTCCAGAGACTTTTTATTAAGAAGTTATTTAAATTGCCGTTCAACACTCCAAATTATGTATTATATTTAGAAACTTCATTTGAAAAATTATATTTTCACACTTTAAATACAAACATAAATTATTTACTAAAAGTTTTAAATATGCCTGCGAGTAGATTACCGAAAATTCTAGCCAAACAAATCATTTCAAAAAGGATATTTTGGTGCAAAAAATGGGAAGTGTTAGGTCAAGAGTGTAATTTAACTGTAAACTTTGAAGAGCCTGAAAACGTGGGAACAGATTTAAAAGCAACCCTGGAATTGTTACGTGGAAAGTGGTTAGACGAGTGTATAGGCCGCGCGCGTACATCTGTCTATCACAAACAATTATTGTCGCTTGACCTTGAACTTGGAGATAAGAGTCCCCTTTGTCAAAACGATACGGATGTTATATCTTGGGCAATCAAAGCTAGATCGGAGTTGATAGATCTGAATTTCAAGCCGTGGATTGAGCAAAATTACAATTGTTCTTTATGTAATTTTCAGGAGCATGAGACAGTTTTTCATTTTGTTGCAGTTTGTCCGATATTGACGCAAATTAGAAAATTTTGGTTCGGGAAAAACGTTTTAAGCGAAATCGAATTTAATCAATATTTAAACGGGAGGAATTGGCGTAGATTTGTAAATTACCTTAAAGGAGCTTGGCGGTATAGGTGGGAAATGATCCAAGAATTTAATTTTTAAATCTGGTAAATAAAAGATTAAAACAAAATGCTGTTATTTTATATTATTTTTTATACGATTTTGTATTCTCCTGTGGCAGTATTTGAAAGAGTAATTTTTAATTTCTTTTGTTGTTGTATTAATGTTCAGCACGTAGTAGCCTATGTAAAACCATGAATGTAGCCTATAGACTAAAGACCTTACTTTGTCGTGTTTTGCCAACCGGACAGACGGTTATATATAACCATTGTTCGTAAGTGTTATAACTTAACTTAACTATAATTTAAATAAATTGACTCAACCCGTGCTTCAAAGACCCACCTCATCACCCTCAGCGAAATGTTATCTAATAGATAAGACCGGTCTCCCAGCTCCAAGTTCAAGGACGCATACCACCGGTGATAGCGTGCATTCCGGGCCGCCTCCAATGTCGCCTGATTCTCAGCCGCTCTGACCGCCTCTAACACCTCGGTGAGCGAGGCCTGGACCTCGCCCGCGCCACCGTCCATTATCACATCTATCCCGTGAAGACGTCCAATTCTTTGCCACTCCTCACACCAGGACAAATTTTTTTTCGATGATTTGTTTCGCAAGAATGTAAGGTAGGCGGTCATTTGGCAGACAACGAGCGAACAATATATTTTAAATTCATTTCCAAAGTGTTAAGAAAAATTTATTCTGTTCCTGTTTCAAGATACAGTGCGTAATTCGGCGTGTTTATAGGTAGGCAAAAAATCTGTCTTATGAAATATCGCAAAACTCCCTCTATCCTTTCACTTTTTTGATAGCCACAAACTTGACATCCATAACAGACTATTGATCTAATTACCGAATAAAAGCATTTGAATTTAGAAAAATTGAAATTTTACTTTCGTTAAAAAAGTTCCGCCAAACTGTATTGATATCCAATTTAGCACTAACCGCTTTCTGATTGAATTGCGTTTCCCACGATGTTTTAGATGTCAGTTCAATGCTCAAATATTTATAACTATTTACAACTTCAATTGCATTTCCTTTGTAAGACCATCTGTCATTATGCCTTAATTTACCTCCATTTCTAAAGACTACAATTTTTGAATTGTTTAAGTTCAATAGCAAATCCCATGCTGCACAATAATTTTCTAAATTGTTAATCATTAAATGCAAGCTAGCGGCTGTCGGAGCTAAAAGTACGACGTCATCAGCATAAAGCAAAATATTTACTCTTTTTTGTCCAAAGAGACATCCACCAAACAAATTATCTTTCACATTAATAAATAAACTAAATAATAACGGAGATAAATTACAACCTTGTTTTAAGCCCACTTTAGTTTCAAAACACCCTGTAACCCCTCCGTTATACCACAGCCCAGACACTGTGCCGTCGTACAAAGCCCGCAATGCCGCCACCATGCGCGTTGACACTCCCATACTGGATAATTTATAAAACAAAGCATTCCTATCCACCGTATCAAATGCAGCTGAGAAATCTATAAAAAATGCATATAGTTTACTTTAGTTGCAAGTTGAAGTTTGATCATGTTTGTTAAATTAAATACGTTATCTACAGTGGAGTAGCCTTTACGAAAACCAGCTTGAAATTCAGTCAAAATCTGTCAGTAGTTTGCCCATTCACTTAATCTATTACGCAGAAGACTTGAGTACAGTTTGGCAATACAATTAATAAAAGATAGGCCCCTATAGTTTTGTACACAATTGAAATCTCCCTTCTTGTGTAAAGGAAAAATTATAGATTTCTTAAAACTACATGGTACAATTCCTTCCTTAAAAATACTATTGTAAACATTTATCAATACATGCAAAAATGAGTTTGGTGCGTTAAAAAAAAAAAAAAAAAAAAAAAAAAAAAAAAAAAAACTCAAAAGGCACACCGTCCTCACCAGGGGCTTTGTTATTCTTAACTTTACTTAACACTAATTGTAGTTCTGGAAATGTAAAATCCCTATCCATTAATTCATTTACAATGAAAGGTTCTGCATAACTGACAGTTTCGGACTTTCGGCAACATTAAAATGTTGCTTTTACTACAGGTTGTCATAAACTTAATAATTAAATCCTAGTAAATTAAAATGTTTTTTTCCAGAATATAATGTTCCTTTAGTGTTTGTTTTGGTATTATGTTATAAGGATAGGTAGTTTGCCAACCCAGCAGACAGTCCATTGGACTATTGCTGTTTCAGTGTAGCACTGTTTTCTAGCTGTATAAGGTTATCCTTAGGCCTACTGTGTTAGGCTGGATAAAAAGAGGACTTATTTAATGTACAATTTGTTTTTTTTTTTTTTTAAATAAAGCACTGTTTTCTTTATTTATTTCTTTTTTTCTTTCTACTTCTTTCGGTGCATAGCAGTACTGTATATATAGATTATGTTTTAAAACTCCCTAACAATATTCCTAGGACAAAAAAATTTGAATATCACAGTTATTATATCGCCCAAACGCTGCCAGTTACCAACACAGCCGCCGTTTTGGTTTTACGTATGATAATTTTTATTACCATAACGGATTATTAAAATAAAGTCAGATTTGGCATAAATCTTGATCACACCAATGTTCATTTTCAGGAAAAACAGTTTTTTAATTATGTTTATTTTCAAAATGGCAGTCATTTAAAATTTTTAAACAATTAAATTAACTAAATTTCCTTTCATATAGCAAGCTAGCTCACTCACACACACTCTTGTTGAATAAAAATTCAATAATGAAATAAACAGATTATCTTATGAAAATCAGTGTATAAAATTATACAATAACTTTTCACCGCTAAACATTATTACTTAATAGTTTATTGCTGCATAAAATCTAAATCCCATTACGGTTCATATAACTAACATTTATGAAACGGAATCTTAACTTAAATATTGTGCATATTTTTAAATACTAGAGATCATCACTATTCGAAATTTGACCAAAACCTCAATTGATTTGGAACAAACTAATTTATAAGACATTTTCCACACATTTTCATCTCTCATCATCTGTTCTCCTGTTTTTCAAGCATTTTATTATTACAGTCTTATTCAGTCAGTTAAACTTCCTCTATATTATTAACATTGAAACTTTGAAAGCCTGTATTTGGCAGCCCTGGAACCTTTTTGGCCAATGTGAATTTTGATGGCTTTCTGCACTTCTACAGGTCGATAACTCTCTAACGGCATGTGTAGATTTCTCTTGCGATGCACACAAGCTAGGAAAAAGCGGGATAGGAAACAAGATACTCACTATTTGCCGTAAGTTATAATCTATGTATAGTAATGGCTAAATAGTAAAACCATATTGTAATGCCTCATAGTATATATGGATTATTTTTTAGATATGACCGTTTATGTGTTGATTAGTTCATATAAAGTAAATAAAAATTTTATAATTAAAAGTAATTTAATGTATTTTTTGAGTAAAACTATTAATAATACATTGCATTAAAATAAGTCGCCAGATAAGGTTTGCAAGATTACACTGTCGGGAGGTTGGATAACAACTTCTCACTGAGCAACAAAACACCCACAAACCTTCATATTTCAGGCTGACGTAATTTCCTCGCTTTAACCTTTCTCGGCGCTCTTACAATTATATCCGGCAACAAATTTGTGTGACAAACATTAGCGTCATCGTAGCTTCCCGCCCAGCTTACAATTCTAAGCCACTCTTAAATGGCAAGAAATTTATCGTCCTCCTTAAAGTAACTGGAACACCGAACGGAGTATAATAAGGTACAACGTTAATCTATGCGGTTTTAGATTTCATCTCATCATAAAATTTTGATTTCATCTTTGAAGTTAACTCCGAAATATACACCCATTTAGCAACAACCATTTTTGACTTATTTTTTTTTTAATCGGTGTGACTCGTAGTAATAACAAGTTTATGGCAGTTTTTTCACTTTGTGGTTTTATGATTTACGTTTTAGACTATGGATTATTGTACGTGTAATCTCCTGTATCAAAAGCTTCACAAGAGATAGCCCTGAGTTTACATTTGTTAAGAATTTTTAATTTGACTAAAAGGACATTTCAAATAATTAGGTCAACCTATCATACGATAATGTTGTAAGGAGACTTAACAACAAAATCTACCATCAATAAAAAGCATCATATTTTGAGAATAAAAATGCAAAAGGGAACAAACCCATGTAAGTTTCATAAATACTAAAAACAATTTTATCTTAAAACTAAAAACACTTTATGGAGTAAATGTAATTTTTTTGTTTACGGCCTCTACTAAGCGATTGAAGCTGGTCAAATGATTGGAAAAGATCTAGTGGCCGTTCTAGAGTCCATTAGAGTGCATGTATAAAACACCTGTTTTATTCTTAAGTTCTTTTTACAATATAGTACCGGGGAGCCGAGCTTCGCTCTATAATTATGTTGTAAAATGTTACAAAATGTTTAAAGTTACATTTAAGTTTATTAAGTGAGGGTGAGATGTCAGAGCACGCCTTCAGTCTTCCCTTTTCTATAGTTCTTTTTTACTTCCTCCTCGAGAATGTTGGGGTGGGAGAAAAGTATTTAAAATGTAAACAAAGAACTTAAACTTACTATAGAGGTTTTTGAGTAGCATTTTCCTACAATAACTTTTTCAATCTATCTATAAAAATGAAAGTATGTATCTTTAAAAACGAAAGATTTGTGTGTCTTAAATAGGCGCAAAGACTACTGGACCGATTGACCTGAGGTTTTGTAAAACTATACTTTATTAATCTAGCAGAAAGATTGATAGGCCTATTCCTGTTATTTATAAGCTTCTGGGCTTTGCCCTATTGACCCTGCATATGTATTGTAAGTAGAAATTTAAACGTGTATACAATATAATTATAAAACTTAAAACTGGGCAAGTTTTGTTCAAATTTATTTATTCTTTTAATTCAATTTATTAATATAAATAAACAGCTGTTAAAATTTATTCTTCACGGCACTGGATTATTTTGTTATTTTTGGTAATTTGACTTTTGCTAAATTATTAGACCATATCTTTCCATTCAACTAATCTGCAACATCTATACTTATTTAATACGCTAAGTTTTTTTTTTTTTTTTTTTTTTTTTTTTTTTTTTTTGAGAACTCCTCCTACAATTTTTAACTGATATTCAAGTTTTTGGTGTCGTTAGATAGTGCTTGTTCTGTAGTTGTTACTGCTAAAAATCGATGAAAATCAAACATAAATAAGGGCGCTTTACACAAATTAAATTTGAGATTTTCCCATTAGAATAACATTGGATTTGGGTTGAACATTTCAAACATCTGTTAATGTATAGCTGTAAACACGTGTAGTTTTTTGTGATTACTGATATTAACAATATTGGATTGGTCGGTTGTCGTTAATTTAGAAATTAATGTTACTTTTGTATTGTATGAAAATAAATTGCTCGATTCCGAGCAACAAGTAGACTAATAATTCGTAAATAAAAATTACATGTGGCGTTCTTACACCATTTACCATTTACCATCAAAGTCATCTCTGCAGTCCTTGAAGAGAGGAAGAGTCGTCAATTCTTGCATGAATGTGTTTGCGTGTGTGTGTCATGTGTGGTGCATTTTATTTTTTATGGGAGTGTTCTTCTATGAACTCACTTAGTTTGTAGTAAGGTCGTTCCAATAGATATTTTTAGTTGCTTTTTAAACATGGAGGCCTTATTCATTTCTTTGAGACTGGTCTGTGAGGTGGTTAGGAAAGGAATTTATGTGTATGAGAAAAAGCAGTGGGCCGACGATGGATCCTTGGGGAATTCCTTGTGTAGTGTTCTGGAGTGACGATCTTACTTTGACTTCATAGTTGTTGTTGAGGTGTTCTATTTCCACTATTTGCTTCCGGTTTGTGAGAAGATTAATTGGTTGTGGATTGCTTTTTCAATGTATTTGGATAAAGTGGGCAGCACTAATACGGGTCGGTAATTTGATGCTTTTGAGTTTCCTCCTTTTTTGCATCTAGGGTAAATTAATTCTCTTTGGGCTGCTTCAGGAATTTCATTTTGTTCTATGGGGGGGTTAATAATGTTTAATATGGGCAAAATTATCACTGTTTGATAATAACTGATTATTTTGTTGGATATTTGGTCGAGTCCTGCAGAGTTTTTTGGGTTTGAAGCTCTTAAACATATCTTGAAGATCTTTGATGCTGACTTTGTTAAACTGGGTCAGGCCTTAGAGTTTAAGCCTTACTTTCCCATAAGGATGTCTCTGCTTACTCGTTTGTGTATAGGCTTTATAGACGCTACTTACATTTTTTAACATTTTTTTAATGATCATTATGTCATTTTTTTGCAGACGATTTTGTCCTAAGTCCACAATGTAGCTCGCTAAATGATGCCAATGATGTTGTTATTTCTAAGTCAACCCCTATTACTGAGTGGTGCAGTAAAAAGAATGCTGAATGCTGCATGAATGCTGAGAAGGTTCAGGATGTAACACTGTGTCTGGGCAGTAGATCCAGCAATGTCAAATCATTTAAGTTCTTGGGGTTCCATTTGCAGTCCAATATTAAGTGGCAAACACACATTGAATATTTGGCTTCAAAAATTGAGACGGATATTCATGATAAGATCACTAAGTGCTAGTGTTTCTGCTGATGTCTTTCTCTGTATTATACATCCATAGTTTTATGTCATATGGAACCTCTGTGTGGGCTTACTGTTCTTATGCCATTGTCATTGACAGAATTTTCATGTTGCAGTAAAAGGCCGTAATATTAATGTGTGGCGTTCATAACCAAACACATTGCAAGCCACTTTTGATTGCTCTTAAAATACTTACCATCATTGTTTGTTATGTCATGCTTTTTGTCAAGGACAATCTGCCAAATTTAACAAAAAAAATCAAATGTTCACAGCTACTCCACAAGGTTTAGAGGCAATATTTCCACGTCAAGGTGCATGTTTCAGCCACTGAAAATAGCCTTTGCTATCAAGGCATAAAAAATATAATGCTTTGCCTGTTAACATAAGAAATGTATCTAGAGCTAATTTTAAAAATGTTATAAAAACTGTTTTAACTAAAGTCTCATTGTTTAAACCTGAAGAGTTTTTTGAGGTTAAGTTTTTATGTAACAAACTAACCTTAGTTTGATTTTTGACGATTGTCATAAACATTGTTATCGTTTCAATTGACTTTAAAGCATTTCATTTCATTATAATCATATGATTTGCACCTATATTTTTCTTAAGGGCAAAAATTTGATTCATTATCTTACTATGTAATCCAAGGTTTTTCGTGTTTTAATGAATTAAACTACCTGTTATTTTATACCCTAGAATTTATCGCTCAATACTGGGTTTCCACTCGTGCCTTTGAAGATTATGCCCAACCCCAAACACAACTAAGAAATTTTCTCGTTTTTAATACACAAACTGGCTACATGGTTAAAACATGGGACTTGCGTTTTGGAAAAAATTTTATAATCAGGTGATCGCTCCAATGCTTTTCTTATGGAGAAAAATGATTTTTATTAACGATTTTACTAAATATTTCAAGCGTTTTGAGCGTTTTGATGAATTAAACTATCATTATTTTGTACCCAAGAATAGTTATTTTCCATCCGGAACGCTCTAGCGCTTGTACTTCACGAAATAATTTCCAACCACAAACCCCACTACAAAACTTTCTCGTTTAATATAATCATACCCAAAAACACAAAGTGTTGAGGGGTTGCCAAGTCCTAAAAAGGTATAATATCAAAATTTGTTCCAAGTCAATGACATTGTTTTTAGAATAACTACTAGACAAATCGATTCGATTTTTTTATTGCTTGGTAAAAATTTCTTATAACATTATTGTTTTATTTTTAAACCGCACTTGGTCAGCAGATGTATGATATTTTATTTTTATTGAACTGTTCGTAAATTCAGCATTTCCCCATTCATCGTAGTATATTCCCATTAGTAAATAGGCCTAATTTTGCTAAAACATCTGCTGGCCAAGTACGGTTAAAAAAAAAAAAAAAAAAAAAAAAAAAACAATAATGTTTTAAGAAATTTTTACCAAGCAATAAAAAAATCGAATCGATTTGTCTAGTAGCTATTCTAAAAACAATGTCATTGACTTGGAACAAATTTTGATATTATACCTTTTTAGGACTTGGCAACCCCTCAACACTTTGTGTTTTTGGGTATGATATCATTATTTTTTTATCATGTTTGGCCATTTGGGTTTTAACAATAAAATCATTAAGTAGCAAAACAGTTTTAATTAAAAGCTTTAAAGTTGACCAGAACACTGTTTGTATTCGTTTGGTTGGCTTACATAGGAACCACTGTTGTCGTTTATAAGGTAGAATTTAGCTATTTAGCTGCTGTAATAGATTAAAATACTAATGCATGGCCCCATGCTGAATACCCGTGATTCGTAAGGGATATGCCAGGAGTTATTAATTTGAAGGTCTTTTAAGTCTTGGTCACCAACGCCTCCGAATTCCTCTTTAAGATCGAGATGTAAAACAAATATTGTTTAAGTCATAAGTTTGTGCAGTGTTGATGTACCAAGTTTTATTGCTCCATCTGCAGTGTTCAAAATATTTACTGCACTTTTACTCTCTTGAATAACTCTGCAAGCGAAATTTTCAGACTGCATAGAACTATTTTTAAATAAAGACAACCTAAGAATAATTATTTTCTACTACAGTTCTGTTCCATAACCTTTTTGGGTTCTGTATGTAAAGCGTTAAACGTAAGTCAAGCTATAAAGATATAACATTGCACATCTGATTAAGTGAATGGATGAAGCATTGTGCTACGGATATGATTTTTATCGCATCATTACCATAATATCACTCTATTTGAATATTATATCATATTTAATATAAACATTAGTCAATCACGAAACAATCCAATAAATTAGAATTGTATCATATTGGATTTTTTTTTTATAATTCACCGCACCAACTCCTGTACATTGCGATCTATGAAACGTCCTCAGTTTCTGGTTCCAAAATTCCGCTAGCAGGATTGTTCAGGTAGTACAATAAGTAGGCTTACCATGCATTTTCTGAACACTACGCAGATAAAGCCATACAACTTGGTACATCAACACTGTCATTAGGGGGCGGCCTACCGGTATTATTTCCTGACCAAGAAATGCGTTGGTCCAAACCAAACATTCCAAGGGCAATAGAGCGTAACTTTATGAGAAATTACGCCTGTTAATTTTATGAAGATTTGTCAAATGTAACATAATTCCTTATTTCACCCATAAATCGTGAAGATCGGTATTGATGCATAGGTGGAGGAGGATGATCAATCTTTTTTGGCACCGTATAGTCACTTCTTCACTGGTTTAGATAAATGTTTCTGTCTTCATTTTTTGTTTTACTTTATGCATTGCAGAGTTAACAACATTAAAAATAAAAAATTTCTTTAAAACTGTTTTGGAAGAAAAATGTTTCCTAGTTGGTTTAGTTATCTGAGTTTTGATTGAGTGTGTTGTTAATTTTCGGGTTGTAACTTAACCGACAAAAGCTTACACAGTTGTAACATTAATTAAGTTACAACAGTGAGCATACTAAAGATTCTCAAGGTCAAAGATACTAAAGGTCTGAAGATCAAAACATTTTATTTTTAAATTCAGTCATACAGATAATTTGAATCAATTTGTTGGCTAGGACGAAAGCCAACACGATTTTAAGTAAAATAATTTTCTGTATAACACAATCTATAAATGTCAGCTGATCAAATAAACGAATATGATACCAGATGTTTTACTTAATTTCTTTAAACGAATCAAAATATAATGTCAAATGTCTGATTTGTTTACCTTTTAAATTTACGAAATGTAAACAAAGTGCTTTAAGAAATCTCATATTTGTTCTATTTTGTGATATTTAAAGTGAATAAACTTTATCTTTGTACACAAAGGTTTGTACTACGTACAAATAAGAAGATTCCTGCAAAGTTTCGTATGATTCCCATCAGTGATAAAGGCTGTAGCTTTACTTAAAAATTAAAAAAGTTTGTTGTGCGTAGGAAACCACATTTCTGACTTTTTTTAGGCTACTTTTGAACGCATATATTTTGCTATACTGAGATTTTTTAAAGTAAGCTTGGTGATTTTTAGTGTTCATTAACCCAGTTAAATGGATGGAAAACGAAAAAAGGGTCAATTGTAGCCTTTTTGTGACCTTTTGAGAAGTGAAAATTGGCCGTATTCTGCTTCGTGTCTATATAAGCACGCGTCGTCTGTTGGTTGGGTGGGACTTGGCGACGTGACACGACCGTGCCACTGGATAGGATATTTTAATTTAATATCATGTTTATTAATTCATTATTTTGTAAAAACATTGTAGTACAGTAAACTATTCCAACCATACAACTTCTTTATTTTTCTTCCAGTTAATTCGAACTGTGTCCATGTTATCCTTATAGACTAACTTCAATATACTTCTCAACTAATGCATTTTTTAATTTTTTTATTCCAAAACTTGGAAGGTTCGTGTACGCAACTCCATAGGGGTTTTGATCAATGTTTTAATTATTCAGCTGGATTTTCAGTACTGCAAGATACACAAAGGTGGCTCTTTCTTGTGAGCAATTAATTGTGTTTTAAGAACTAGGCGCAGCAGGGTTTCTAAAAACAATTAAGCTCCAAAAAGACAACCTTTGCTCCGAGTGATGAACAACATTTTTATCAATATGTGGAATTACACTTTTACTCATTAAAAATATTATTTATAAAGTTTTATTATCAAGGTTCTATTAACAAAGTAATATGCAGTGTTTACATTTCTGTTATTTACTAAAAAAATTTGTTTTACAACGTTTGAATTTTGCCTATTCTGCATACAAAATTCATATATTACAGCGAACAGCTAACTTTTCAGTCATCGGACCTAAAAAATATTCCAGCCACTTTTTCAGTCCTAGGTCAAAAAACATGCTGATTTCGTGCAGAAGGTAATCACAATATAAACATAACCTTAAGGTAAAAAGGTTTGATTAAGAACAGTGGTCACTATCAAATATCACTTGTGTTTCATGTACACTGCAGAAGATCGCACCACCATTAATAGGTTTCAAACATGACTATGCTATGATGTCTATTCAAGATAGAGTATAGTCAAAGTTAATAGCATTTCTAGCTTACATGAGAGTTATATTAGCTCAATTAACATTTTAGTTTGAATTTCTAAAGTTTAAAAAGAAGAAAATAACTGAAATACTGAAATAAAAGAATATTGTAGGAAATTAATATCCATTAGTTTTTTTTTTTTTTTTTTTTTTTTTTTTTTTTTTTTTTTTTTAACTAGTAATAAACTATTACTATGCGTTATTCAATGGGAGCGGTTTAATAATAAAATAAAGATAATTGATGTTTTTGAAATATCATGTTAATTTTTTATTTAGACTAATTCATCTACCTTGAACTAAATAGCACACTCAGTTGTCTCGTATATTTGAGATCAAGAGCACAGCCTCACAAAAGAAACAAATTCAAAGCAAGTGTTTCTCAAGTGCGTGCTTTACCACGTGCCAAAGTAACGAAAGTGCTTGTTTTAGTGGAATATTTCCGAGTTTGGCTACTTCAATTTAAATTAGTAACAGGCTTTAATTTCACAAGAACATATCATGGCTTATAACTTACGGTTTGTAAGGTTTCTTCACTATTTGACCATTAGTTTTAACAACCATTTAGTCAAATCCAAAATGAACTGTAACACACTGATTAATTGTAATGGAAAAACATAATAGAAAACAATTATAACTTTGATTTTAAAAACTTCATACTTCCCCTTCTCTTCAGTAATTCATAACTAAAAATGAAAACAATTACGTTAAAGCTTATGTGAAAAGCTGTAAAAAATCAATAAATTTACTAATATTTTCTTTCACTCCATAACAGTTCTTTGGTATTTATATGCTATGGGATGTTTTTATATTGTATTTGCACGTTATAAAGAGAAAAGTTATAGAAAGGTTTGTAAAAAAGAGTTGATATTATATACACATAAAACAATAAATTTATTCAATGAAGCCATGAATATTACAAAACTGGAAATCCTTAAGAAAATACAATCGTTACTGTACAATATCATGGGATAAACTTTCCACAACGTAACAAAACTTTACTGTTCTCCATTACACCGATGTCCTCTCTTATGCTATTACCATGGTCCTTTGAGTACGCAATTTTTGTCCTCCAAACAGACATGGCGTAGTCTGATCTTTATACTATTTTGATAATTCTCCGTTATCAACAAGGCCAAATACGCTAACCCATGATGACCCTTGTGACAAGCATAAGCTATCACCAAGGCCAAATACGCTAACCCATGATGGCCCTTGTGACAAGCATAAATTGTCACCAAGGCCAACTACGCTACGCCATGATGATAACTTATGCTTATGCCCTTGTGATAAGCATAAGTTATCACCTAGGCCAACTACGCTACGCCATGTTGGACCTTGTGACAACATAAGCTGTCACCAATCCAACTACGCTACGCCATGAAGGCCCTTGTGACAACATAAGCTATTAACAAGGCCAACTACACTACATCATGTTAGCCTTGTTACGAGCCGGCTTTATCACCAAGACTAACATCTACGCTCCACTTTATTTCAACTTGTGATGATTCTCAGTTATCACAAAGGCCAAATATGCTCCACTTCTTTACAACTTGTGATTATTTGCAGTTATCACCAAGGCCAACTCCCCTACACCGTGTTGGCCTTGGCTTGTCGTCATACACTGAGGTCTTCTCTCTTGACCAGACCCACGGCACTGGCAAAGTGCCTCCCTCGCGTCACCACCTGCAAAGTTATTTTTTATTTAATAGTAATTGATGAAGAAAATATGTACGCTGGTCTATATAATTTAATTAAAGCTAAGTTCGGTTATATTACTAAAAACCAAACACCTAAATTTCACTAATTTTATTTTTTACTCATACAAGGAAACTTACATAAACTTAAATAAACTTATTTGTAAATTTTCAGAATTTGAAAGTTTGAATTAATTAAATGACAGAATGTCTTAAAATATTTTTTATTTAAATAGTTTTAAGTAAATAATATTGAAGAATCTCTTTTATGTCTAGTTTAACTAAGTTAGATAAATGTTGAGCACAATTCAAAACAGAAATTCATTCCGATCTATTACAAACTCCAAAAAAGCCCAACAAGAAGAACAATGAAATATAAAATTGAACTTAAAATGTCAATATGAAGGAACTCTTGGATTAACCTGATTTACCCCTTCTAATGTGAAAATAACTTCTCTTTTCAACTAGTGGGTTGTTGGAACTTTACAACCGTATTAATTATCTATATCTATAAAAGGGGAAGTATGCATGTATGTATGTATTTTGCACGGTTTCTTATTTATTGTATAGCCTACTATTTATTATAAATTATAATGTCTAGTTTTAGTATTTATTATCAAAACTGCCGTGGTTTAAGAACAAAAACAAATGATTTTAGGTTAGGTCTGCTTGAGAGCAGTTATGATTTAGTGGCTTTGAGCGAAACTTGGCTTAACTCATCAATTTGTAATTCAGAGTTGTTCAATGAAAACTATGTAGTGTATAGGAGGGATAGGGATGTTGCAGTAACTGGTCATGAGAGGGGAGGAGGAGTTTTATTTGGTTTAAAATCTGGAATCAAAGCCAAAAGATTGGCTAATTTAGAAACTGATTCAGAAAATATATGGTTAAAGGTTCAATTAAATAGTAAGTGCTCAGTGATAGTTGCAATAGTATATTTTTCTCCAAACTCTCATTTTAATGATTATAAATCTTTTTTAGATAGGCTGGACTGTTATCAATTAAAAAAAGAAAATATAATTATAGTGGGAGATTTTAATCTTCCTATCACTGGCACACAATATGATTTGTCAAAGGGTAACAATATTTGTAAACAATTGTTACTATTTAACAGGTTGTACAATTTAAAATTAAAGAACAATGTTGTAAATTTTCTAGGACGAACTTTAGATTTAGTTCTATCTGATATTGATGATTTGTCTGTAACTGAAGATGCATGTCCACTGATTAATATTGATAGATATCACCCTGCCTTAAACATTGAATTATTTTTTAATGAAAAATCATCAAATTTTAATGGAAATAATGTTGACAGTAGAAATCCTATTTATAATTTTAGTAAAGCTGATTTTTATTCTGTTTATTGTGATTTAAGGAATGCTAATTGGAATGATTTATATTTAAGTAATAGTCTAGACGTTTCTGTTAATTTATTTTATGACAAGTTGTATAGCATATTAGATTTGCATGTTCCTAAATTTAGTAGTTACATTTCAAAATATCCTTGCTGGTACTCGGATAATCTGAAAAAAGTTATTAGTAAGATAGAAACTGCAAGAAAAAGATACAAAAAATATAAAACACCTGAATTGTATAACAAATTTAAGGAATTAAGATCTCAAGTTAAAAATTTGATCAAGGTAGATTATAAACTTTATGTTAGGTCAGCTGAGTTAGAAATCAGCAGAAACCCCAAAACATTTTGGACTTGGCTTAAGAGATTGAGGGGAACAGGCGAGAGACATGCGACAATGATTATTGACGATCAGGAGATAGAGGGGGAGGGGAAGATAGCAGAGGCACTAGCAACATATTTCAAATCAGTATATCAATATTCAAATATTAGCGCACATGAGCTCTGTCGTCGGGCACTTGCCTCGCCAGTTATGAAAAATGTAGATTTCTTAACTTTTTATGAGATAACTGAAGTAGAAGTTTTATCGGGTTTAAATAAACTCAAAGCCAAAAAAACAATGGGTCCAGATAAAATACCCCCTTACATTTTTAAAGCTTGTTCAGAGGTGTTAGTTAAACCTTTACATTATTTATACAATTTATCCTTAAAAAACAACTGTTTTCCTGATGTCTGGAAGCTAACCAGAGTTGTTCCTGTCCCCAAAAAAGGTAATAGTAATGACATAAAAAATCATCGCCCCATTGCTATTTTATCTCCTGCTGCTAAGGTTTTTGAATCAATTATTTACAATAAACTTTTTCATCATGTTAAAAAATACATTAGTAACGCTCAGCATGGTTTTTTCCCAAATAGATCCATCAACACAAATTTGTTAAATTTCACTCAATATTGTTCAGCTAAAATAGATAACAATCAACAAGTAGATGTAGTGTACACAGATTTCGAAAAAGCCTTTGACAAAGTTAGTCACTTGGATCTGTTATCAAAGTTGCATTATCTTGGCATAAGTGA
The DNA here is from genome assembly GCA_030545055.2 of Neoaliturus tenellus. Classification (NCBI taxonomy): domain Eukaryota; kingdom Metazoa; phylum Arthropoda; class Insecta; order Hemiptera; family Cicadellidae; genus Neoaliturus; species Neoaliturus tenellus. The sequence continues at coordinate 9,549,502 of CM061534.1, read as the reverse complement.
TGGACTCATCAAGTTCTTTTGTTCATATTTAAATCAAAGGAAACAGTACGTGTCATATGAAGGATTTTTCTCAAATGAATTCTCTGTGGGTTCTGGGGTTCCACAGGGGTCAAATCTGGGCCCATTGCTCTTCATAATTTTTATTAATGATATTCAGAGTTGTGTTACTTTTTCTAACTTGCTTCTATATGCTGATGATTTAAAACTCTTTAAAGTTGTTGACAACATAAATGATTGTTATGAACTTCAACAGGACATAGATTCATTAATAAACTGGAGTAAAAATAATTTAAAGTTCAATGTAAGTAAGTGTGCAGTAGTTTCATACACCAGAAAAACACCTCAATCTCAAATAATTTTTAATTACAACATGGAAAATGTTACTCTCAATAGAATGACCAGAATAAAAGATCTTGGGATTGTATTTGATTCTCATTTTAAATTTAATGATCATGTTTTATCTGTTTGTAAATCTTCTTTTTCAATGGTCGGCTTTATTAAAAGATCAAGTATTTATTTGCAAAATCCTGATTCTCTCAAGTTACTTTTCTTCTCTTTTGTAAGATCTAAAGTAGAATTTGGGGCGATCATTTGGTATCCTCAAGCAAACTATCTAGTAGATATGATTGAAAGTATTCAAAAAAAGTTCTTAAGATTTCTTTATTTTAAGACTTTTAATTTTTACACCGACTTAATTTAATATTCTGAACTATTGAATATATTTGAAGTCCCTAGTCTGGCCAGTAGAAGCAAGCTTAATAATATGTTATTTTTACATAAATTGGTTGGGGGAGTGGTCGATGATGGAGGTCTATTGTCTCGGCTCAATTTTTCTGTTCCTCGACCTGGCTCGCGGAGCTCTTGCCTGTTCTCTCCAACATTTTCTAGAACCAATCTGGGATATTTTTCTCCAATAAACAATATGTGTAGACTGTTTAACTGTCTTGCTGCAAACTCCGATTTAGATTTATTCTGTGATACGCTTAATATGTTTAAAAATAAAGTCCTCGTAATATTGCATGAGCCTGAACATTAGTTTACTGTTATTGAATTAACTTAATTCATTAGTTTGTTTACGTGGTCTAAATTTGCATTACATTATTATTATATTTAATTTTATATTATTCATTCTATTTCTTTGCATGTTCACTATCCTCTTTGAATGTATAACTTTGTGCATTTAATTATTATTTATATTTTGTTATATTGTTATCTAGGTATAGTGACTGTTGCATTGCTTGAATGGACTGTTTTATTTAACTCTTATTCATGCATGTAAATTACTGTATTTGTACTGATGCTTTTATGTAATTGGCTTTTTGCTGTTTAAAAGCATCCAAATAAAGAAATTTGAATTTGAATGTTGCCTATGGACTCCGAAACCGCTCGACAGATTGTAATGAAACTTTCTGTCATTATTGAGCCTCATTCAAGGATGGTTTGTGTGAAGTTTGGTGCAAATCTGTCCAAAAGGCTTTGACCCAGAGGCCATACAATAGTTTGTAAAAAGTCTAAAAATCTCGATTTTATCAATTTTTATTGGTTGCTAAGAAACAAATTCAATGAAAAATTCTAATTTTAGGTATTCCAGCGATTTTATGTCTGAAAACGAGTGTGCGTAGCGAACGACCTAAACCTGACGGCGAGTGAGCTTATCAAACGAGCTTTATTACCTATAAAATAAATTCAATCACGGGCGAAGTAATGACGGGAAATAGCTGGTGTTTTATATTTTGTGGAATAAAAAATTCCATCGGAATAGACTTTATAACGAGTTGGAATTCATTTTATCGTACTGACCCACCTCGTCCTGCAGCAGTGAGAAGGACATGGCGATGATGACGAGCCCCAGGACCAGGTAGGTGCAGCAGGCGGCGGTCTGCCACTGGCCGTCCTGTGTCCTGCCGGGTGACATGTCGCCGAACCCGATGGTGCTGAGGGCGACAAAGCAGAAGTAAGCGCCGTCCAGGAGGCTCCACGACTCCCACGAGGCGAAGGCGAAGGCCCCGAGGCCGAAGTAGGCGCCGAGCAGCAGCAGGATCACGGCTGGCGGCACCCGCTGGGGTGCAGCCCTCCGCAGTGGCGGGGTCTTGCGAGGGGGCGGCGTGGGGGCCCGCCGGGACTCCCCTGGGGCCCGCCAGATCAGAGGCACTCGTGAGGGTGTGTCGTGCTGGGTGTGCCTGGGCAACAGGGAAATGGTTTGTGGGAGGTTCAGATGAGAGGAATAAAACCTCAAATATTACAACCGAAGTCGTCTGACATTGGCACAATGGGGTAATGAAGTGCTCAATTACATTGCAGTTGATAAGAAGGTTAACACTTTAAAATTTTTAAATGGCTTTTTTGTAACTGTAGGCCTACTCTGTAGTTACTGTGTAGCGTATTTTTTAAGATTTTATATCAGGAATCATTAATAGAAACGGAATAGCCAAATATTGAATTCATTTATGTAGTCAAAAACTCCATTAATATGAGATTAGGCCATAAAATATTGAAAACAGCCTCCTCATAAACTTAAATTTCTCTATCAACAAATCTAAAATAAACTAGGGGGCCCGTGCAGCGCAATGCGCTGCATTTATTAGAGTACCAGGTGATCAAACCTTGATCCATGGTAATACTTTGAAAAAATGTCGCTATAGTGAAAATCAGATCGATCTTCATTACCAATTCTCCCACTTCCCAATGTGATAGTGCTGAGATGTGGTGCTCGTTCTTTTAGGTCTAAATTAGCTGAGATTACGTAGTTGTTCTTTTGCCGATATGTCTTAGGGCCTTTGTCTAAACCCTCCTATAAAATTTTAAATAAATTCACAGATGTTGGATCCACATATAGTTCATAAAAAAATAAAACGTAAATGACAAAAGAATAAAAATCAACATTTCATTACTCCCCGGTCCTGTATGAGTTATACAGCACTCACTGCGGTTGTTTTTGTAGTACTACTGTATGAGGTAGTCAATGACATAGTGTATGAGTCCACATTACTATTTATGCCTATATCCTCTTTAACTTAACTTTCCATGACATTACAAAATTTAAATAAAGAAATCAAATAAATTAAGAGAATCTACATCTTTGTTGGTGTGGTCCATTTTGTTTTTAGTGGCATTTTTATTTTGGTTAACATTTTTCTTTATAAAAACCATTTTTGTAATAAGCTTGTTTTCTATACTGGAGGCAAAAAACTTTTTAATGTTGTCTTTTACACAGGTTTTTTTTAAATATGTGTAGCATTGTGCATAAAACATGTTTATACTATAATAGTAAATAAAAAGGTTATTACACTTACAACCAACTATCCCTTTTCCTTATAGTTTACAGCAGTTTGAAAACCCATGCACACAAATTTGGTGTTCTATTTTAGTATTTGCTACCTTTCATTATTGTTTCAATACCAGTCGGACAACCAATAAGACCCATGTCAAAAATTTCAATTTCCAAAATTTGTTTCGGAAAAAATGAATTTTTCCAGGTTTAAGTTACAAAAATTATTTTTGTGAACCAAATACGCGTGAATAAAATTTTCAAGCAAAATATACCTGCTACATTTTGAGAAAAGGTTAAATCCCCAGATTAGACACTCTTCGTATTAAAGTATGAAATTGTGTTGATATTTTAGTACCAGTTCAATTTGCTTCTATTCAAGAAATCTAAAATAAATAAAAGAGATTATTTTGTCTTCATTTGTTTTAGATTCCTTGCTTCTATTCAGCTTTTAACATATGTGTTTGTTTGTTCAACTATCAACAGCTGTTTTATTTAGCAATTCAAAATAAATTGTCCCCCATGTTAATCTTATGGACAAAAAATGAACTTTGAGAGCTTCCAGTGAGCTTCAGAATTAAAATATCAAAAATCTAAAACCTTATTGCAAAACTACGAACTGAGGCCATTCTTTTGACACCTCAAACTTTAAAATTGGTCCAGAAATAAGGGAGGAGAAGCGTTAACAAAAAAGGGGCATCACGTATTATATATATAGAAGATAGATACCGAAAAGGCAGGGGTCAAGACAACGCACTCATTTTATTATTTATTTATTTTTATTTTTTTAGGGAGGAGCAGGAAAAACGCAATTACGCACTCAGGTGGCCAGCCTGTAGTGTGGGACTCCTCTAAACCGGGTTTACAAACTAAAAAATTTTGTTTAATCTCAAGAATTCTACCCTGGAATTGTTTATCTGATTATGTCAGGCTAGGCCATCATCATCACCAATAACTGAAACTGGTAATTATAATAATGACGTCATAGGTGCAAAAGAACACAAATGCATGGAGGGCGTTGCATGTTTTGACCCTAACTTATTTCAGATTCATTGGTTCTCAATAACTTTTATTATTATTACCTTAGGATATCTTAATAGTTGATGACTTTTAATTGCTTTGAACCTCATAGTTGTAGACTCTGCCTGTTTTATAGTTAAAATGCTTACATAAGATTTTATGAGTCAAAAAAATACACAAATATAGATATAATACATGAAAAACTCAACTTTCAAGATTAAATTTACAGCGATATGTAGCTTATTCGTGTAAGTGACCTTGCTTCTTAATAATACACTATTGATGTCAAATACCCTCAACTATTCATCTCTCTCCTAGATCTTAAGCATTTCATCCTTCCCATTTATTGAGAGGGGTCAGTCTCCTTCACGTCAGATCAATATTTACTTTTTCGCGTGGTCCGCGTCGTCTTCGTCCGACTCGCGCTCGTGCGGGTGCGGGTGCGGGTGATGTTTCCTCAGCAGCTGCCGCGCCTCCGGCGTCAGCGAGCAGACAGGCTTGCCGTTGTCCGTGCTGACGGCCACCAGGGTGCCGCGAGCCTCGGGCTTGTGAGGCCGCGCCGCCCTGCTGCTGCCTGTGGAGGAGAAAGAAGGGGATTATAGTTACAGGCTACTTTAGAGGGAGTTTGTTTGGGTGGTTGTGAGAAAATAAAACTGCACGCATTAATTGTCATATTTCACCCCTGATTTTTTTTTTTTTTTTTTTTAATAGTTCATGTTTTATGAACAATCTGATAAAGGTCTTTTAACATAGCAATGCTAAAATACCATTGTTTGTTCATTAAAAAATATATGGTATGAAGTTCAATTCATAGTATTTTACCGTTATGTACTTAATGGGTTCCATAAGACCTGGAATACCCATTTTCAACATCACAGACACTTTCTGGTGCATGTTTTATATTATTTTATATTACGGTGAATATTACTGAATGGTAAGAGTATGGGATCTTAAGACAAGAAGAAAAGCAGCTGATGCATTAGTCGTTATCAACTGTTAATGACTAAAAAAAAAATTTTTAAATTAAAAAAAATCAATCAAAAAAGTATATGAGTTTATTTTTTATCAATGTAAGGCTTAAGTTTTATGTTCTAAAACATTTTGGAAAAAAATTTTAATTCTATTTTAATAAAATTTTAAGATTTAGATTAAGGGCTGAAAGTGACGTCTGCTTGCCCAGAATATTGTTTTACATTGAAATAAAAATTGAGGTCACAAATAGCTAAGATAATCGACTGAGGTGCTTAAGTTTTTTATCGCGTACACAATGGAATACATGAGACCTTATTAAATCACTGACTACATACAGTTAACAAATAAACAAAATATATAGTAATTGAATAAAAGAAACGAAAATAGTGAGCACGCATTAGCCATGTGACATCATCATAAATTGAATTTGAGTTGGAAACATTGGCTATAAATCGATTAGTTGAATCCCCGCCCGAGGGATTACAAACTCTACATTCTGTATTCAAATAACTCCCGAAAGTAGAAGATTATAGCGTGGTTTCTTCGTGGAACATAGTATGAAAAAATACTTTTATCATACTGCATGCACAACAACCGTTTTATGGACTGAAATTAGTATGCAAAGTTGGCGTTTTATGCACCTTTTTTAAAATGCAAGGGGATAAAATCCGTTCATTTTTTCTGTGCGTAAACCTCAAAAATTGTTTTTCTCTTACGCAAATTATTACAAATTCAAAACAAAGAAGGCCAATGTAAACAAAAAACTTATTGCACACTAAATTTTTAAATCATGATTTTGACTTCTCATTAATTTCATTTACACCTTACATATCAGCTGTTTTAAGCAATATTTAAATGTGAATTACAAACGTTAACAGAAAATAAAATTTTTATTAATCTTTTTCTTAGATTTGCAGTATGATGAAAAACGTTGTTTATCACACGGACAGAAAGTGTTTTCTATGCTTAATCGCCATTTCCATGAAAAAATTGTTTCATCTTATTTTATTGTTTTAGTCGTATCAAAGAACACAAACAATGGTCCAAAATTCTTTCATGAGACAATAAAGTTTGATTTCCCCCAGGAAGATGTTCACTCCGTCATAAGTAGCAAAGTTGAGAGATGAAGTGCCTAACAAGAACGTACGGCTGTAATTTCAGTTTCAAAGACAATAAAAAGGTCCTTTGTACTTTATTACATCTGTAGAGGGTTTGTTTGCCCTGTCTTCCCGGGCAGATAAATTAATTGTAATACACCCTCCGGGAACACTGTTTTTTATCCTCCAAACAAGTTTTCCGGTTCGCTAACATTTTTACTCGGATTTTCTCCCTTTTATAATTCTATAAATTAAAAGCACTTTGATTTTATTCGTCTCCTGTTGGCTTTAATCGCCATTAATAATCCTTGTTTTAATTTTGTAAATTCTTAAATATTTAAGATGTTTACATTTTCAGGTATATTATATTGATCGTCTATTAAAATCATGTTCACAATTATCTTTACCTTATCATATGGATAACCTATAAAATTACTTATTATACAAATTTTCTTCAAATAATAAATAGCAAGGGTGAAATCAGTACATCTACAACCTCAAATTACTGCTTCACAAAAGAAGACATAAGATATGTATGCTACATCATTTTCACTACTTCCAACTACCCACCCTTGCTCGTCCCGTGCAGGGATGCGGAACAACAAAGGCGTGAGTAGGCCGCCTGGAAGGTGTGGGCCAATGTGGTTCCCAGGTTCGACAGACAAACTAACATCAGAGGCACTCCAACTAAGGCGTATATCATGGTCACTACCTTCCCCTCAGCGGTACGTGGGGCGATGTTGCCGTAACCTGCAGCGACAACAAACAAATTGAAACAATGGTAGTAAAGTGCACTAAATCTTAGAAGAAAACATGATTTTAATATAAGGTAATATGTAAAGATAACAATTTGTGTATTAAGAGTGTCCCTCCATGAGAGAGATCATTGGCGCCCAAGCCGAAGGCGGGAGTGAAAATTTTTCCTAGGAACACAATGAACTTTACAATCAAAATACACACAATACTTGTTAATTAAAAATTATCCAGACAAACAAAAGGTTAATAGGCACGTAATAATCCATTGCTATCCGCTGGTAAGAGAAACATATTTTTGAATGTTTGAGTGAAAATTTCGTCGATTCTCTAAACCTTCAACCATTTTATTTCATTAAAAACCAGAAAACATTTTACACTGTATACAAGCTGAGGGTTAAATTGTGTAAGCTCTAAAGTCGAGACAACCTGAGACTACCCTTTTAATCTTTACTCGGGTCTGCCAGAATATATTCTAATCGATTATTTACCTGACAGTGACTTTCACTCACTGTTCGTGATAGTAAACATTTTAGAGCCAATTATAAGTTTTGGTTTTGAAATGTACATTTTAAATTTACCAAAATTGTTTTCCAAAATCGTACCAAATTTGAACTATGTACTCTCCTTTTTTTCAACTTCGGAATTGAACTGTCAAATTGAACTTCTTAAAATGTGAAAAGCTTGGACGACTTACATCGGAGCTAGGATTTGGTAAAGTTCAAACATTGTTTTAGGGTCTTAAATGTGAACAATTTGATATAGTAAATTATTAAAATGTGCCATGAAACGCGCCAAGCATTATACTTATAACTTGGTCAAGACACAAGAACGGTGGAGACGTCGAGTGATTATTAGGATAGCTTCTTTTAACCCCGAGTCTAATAACCAACATGGAGGTTACAATTATCTTTTACCGTGGTTACTGATGGAACTCGTAGTCTAATACTGAGTTCAGAATAATGAACTAATTTCACTTTCTCGTAACTCTGTAAAATATATGCAACGCCTTTTTCTGTGAATCCAAAACTAATCTAAAGTAAACCAATCAAACTTACTGTCATTTATTCATTGTTTGATGCCTCCAGAACTGTTTAATTGACTAGTGTTCCGAAACATATGTAGGATTTGTTTACTGGTTTGAACTGTTGACTGAAGGTACACATACAACTAGTTAAGCGTCATCTTCACCCCTGGGCCAGTAGCCCATTGTTGCGCAGTCGGCAATGTTAACCATAAGGGTTTTAATGCAAAACATGGTATTTTATTCCTCTTATAAAGGTATTCAAAGGTATTCTCAAGGTATTCAAAGGTACATCGGTTAAAAAACAGCGTCCGAAACAGGGTAATAAAATACCATGTCTAGCATTAAAATCCGTATGGTAAACATTGCCGACTGCGCAACAATGGGCTACTGGCACAGGGATAAAGATGACTCTAATTGTCGGGAGATGACTTGTTGGCCACTGAGGGGGTTGGGGGGCGAGTGTAAATTTACATTAGAAACCTACCGGACATTAATTTGGTTGACTAAGGAAAAAAAACAAAAACAAACTTAGATTGTACTATTCTACGTGAAAAAATTTTGCTAAAAAAAGTAAACAATTATCTCTGTTGACAAACCAGCTAGGTAGCCTAATTCAATGTAGCTGACTGCAAAATAAAAGAAAACATCGTAGGTAAGCTGTATGTTTTTGGTTTTGTTGATAGCTTAACATGGTGGAATAAAAAAAACAAAAAAAAAAAAAACAAAAACAAAAAGCAAATTGTTTTTGGCTAATGACATTCTTCAGCTTCCCCCTCAACCCGCAACCCCCTCACTGGCCAACAAGTCATCTCCGGACAAAATTTATTATAACTGTCATTGTTGACTGACCTATAGTGGTGATGATGGTGACGCTGTACAGCACAGCCCCACTGAAGGTCCAGTGGAGCTCCCTCTCTCTCAGCTCGAGGCCGCTGTTCCTCGTCGCCTCCACCACGCTGCGCTCAAACTTGCGGAGCTGCGCATCCACCAGGTGCGTCCAGTTCTGCTCGTAAAGAACATTCAGACGTTCTGTCAACACCAAGTGAAAATGTCGTGATTAAATGGTAACGAATTATTTTTTGTAGTTTGTGATTTGAAAAGTTAATGGGGCCGTCCATAAATTACGTCATCTGAAAATAGGGGGGGAGGGTCGAGATTGAAAATGACGGTAGGGTGATGTGAAAGAGGGGGGGGGGGTCGGATTTGATATGACGTCATTTTAAATTAGATGTTTTTTTCTATCAAATTTTAATAGTAAAACAATGATAAATTAGTGCACAATTCAACTATTATAACATAACTAGGAACAAAGCCCGTTGTGGTTAAATACAACGGTCTCTAGAAAAATTGTACCTATATGCTATTTCCGGTGAAATAAAAAAATTGTAGTATTTGTTTTCAATATTGAAATTTTATTTGAGAAAAGTAATTGGTTCGTATTTCAGCGTACTTAGTTTGTGTTGAATGGCATAGAAAAGATAAACTTCTAAACAAACAGTTTCAGTCCCGATCTATATTATAAATGGTAAAATTATTCATTTTTAGAACAATTAAAAATTTATACTTGTAATTATTTAATTTAGTTCAGTTTTATAGTAATTTAGTTTCATTTAATTTAATTTAGTTTTTCAAATAACAATTAATTTATGATTGTAAAAATCACATACCGCTTAAAACCACACACTGCTTTATCACATAACTTTATTTAAACGCCATCAAAACGTAAGGAACTCACAACCACAAATCCCAAATGTAAACATCAAAATGTAAACAAAGAAAAGTCAAGGACACAACAATGCATCAATCAGCTGTTAAATCAATAACATGTGTTTCATTTGATCAGACACAGTTTAAAGGAAGAAAATGTTTATCTTTTTAACTTTTTCACCATAACTGCTGAGAAAAACATGAAACTTTCACATTTTTGAGTAAATAAACATAGACGAAGCTTTCGGACAACACATAAAAGATTATTAAAATCGGTCCAGTACTCTAGATTTAGCTGTACAAAGTTTAATAAAAATATCTCTACCATAGTATTTTTTCAACGCAAACAAATTGGTAGTAGCTTTGGTTTTTTGTAAATAACCTTGGTTTTTTGTAAATAACCGATGAGGAAATGGACCAAAGTGAATGATAGTTTTCTGAAAGAGAATTAAATTTCCTACAAATTACCAATAAGCATTTCTTAAAACACCGCAGTAAAAGTAGCCAAAAATTGCCTTCAAATAAAAAAAAAAAAACTTAAAAACCCGTTTTTAATGTATATCTTATGGAAAAAATGTTTCTTTATTTTTTCACCATCAATACTAAAAAACATCAAACTTTCATATTTTATTGGAAAATCTACAGGATGAAAGCTTTCCAACGACATCTTAAAAATTAAAATCGGTCCTGTGGAACTCCAGATTCGATTGCCCCAAGATTTTCAAAACTGAATTTTTAACGCAAATAAATTGGTAGTAGCTTTGGTTTTTTGTAAATAACTTACAAACGGTGTGGAAATAGACCAAAGTGGATGATAATTTTCTGAAAGAGAATTAAATTTCCTACAAATTTCTAAAAAACATTTCTTGAATAACCGCAATCAAAGCAGCCAAAAATTGCCTTCAAATGAAAAAAAAAAATTAAAAACCCGTTTTCAATGTATTTCTTTATTTTTTCACCATAAATACTAAAAAAGATCAAACTTTCATATTTTTTGGCAAATATACAGGTTAAAAGCTTTCAAACGACATCTTAAAAATTAAAATCGGTCCAGTGAAACTCTAGATTCGATTTCCCAAAGATTTTCAAAACTGAATTTTCAACGCAAATAAATTTGTAGTAGCTTTGGTTTTTTGTAAATAACTTATCAACGGTGAGGAAATCGACCAAAGTGGATGGTGATTTTCTGAAAGAGAATTAAATTTCCTACAAATTACTATTAAGCATTTCTTGAACAACCACAATAAATGCAGCCAAAAATTGCATTTAAATAAGAAATTCGTAAAACCCCGTTCTCAATGTATTTTTTATGAAAAAACATGTTTTTTTATTTTTTTTTACCATAAATGCTAAAAAAGATCAAACTTTCATATTTTTTGGCAAATATACAGGATAAAAGCTTTCCAACGACATCTTAAAAATTAAAATCGGTCCAGTGAAACTCTAGATTCGATTTCCCAAAAATTTTCAAAACTGAATTTTCAACGCAAATAAATTGGTAGTAGCTTAGGTTTTTTGTAAATAACTTATCAACGGAGAGGAAATAGACCAAAGTGAATGATAGTTTTCTGAAAGAGAATTAAATTTCCTACAAATTACCAATAAGCATTTCTTGAACAACCACAATAAATGCAGCCAAAAATTGCTTTAAATAAGAAATTCGTAAAACCCCGTTCTCAATGTATTTTTTATGAAAAACATGTTTTTTTTATTTTTTCACCATAAATGCTAAAAAAGATCAAACTTTCATATTTTTTGGCAAATATACAGGATAAAAGCTTTCCAACGACATCTTAAAAATTAAAATCGGTCTTTTGAAACTCCAGAATCGATTTCCCAAAGATTTCACTTAATTCAGTATTTTGGAAACGCAAACAAAACTGGTAGTAGCTTTGGTTTTTTGTAAATAACTTTTGAACGGTGAGGAAATCGACCAAAGTGGATGGTGATTTTCTGAAAGAGAATTAAATTTCCTTCAAATTACTATTAATCATTTCCTTAATAACCACAATAAAGGCAGCCAAAAATTGCCTTCAAATGAAAAAAATCGTAAAAACATGTTTGCAATGTATTTCTTATGAAAAACATGGTTTTTTATTTTTTCACCATAAATACTAAAAAACCTCAAACTTTCATATTTTTTGGCAAATCTACAGGATGAGAGCTTTCCAATGACACCTTAAAAATTCAAATCGGTCCAGTGGAACTCCAGATTCAATTCTGCCAAGATTTTCAAAACTGAATTATTATAAGAATAGATTATTTAATAAAATATATTAGACTACTTTTGGCGTTTGTTTTATAGTTTATTTTAGTTTATTTTTCCATTAAGAAAAACATTTTGGCTTTATTTCTGAAGGTAAATTCTGATTTGATTGGTCAACATTTTTAGTTTATCAGATAGCATTCATCGTCAGACCAAGGTAAGTAGAAAAGGCATTATTTTTACTTGTAACGGAGGTTTGTAAAAATGACGTAATTTTTCTGAGAGGGGGGGGATCAGACAAATTATGATGGTAGGATGATTTTAGTGGGGAGGGTCCAAAAATGGCCAAAAAGCGACGACGTAATTTATGGGCGGCCCCAATAAGCCACGTAAGTTAGAAATGATATATTTTGTAAATTGTAGAGGAGTCGTTAATACTGCTTAATGTTTGGATGGGATGATAACAGGGAGGTCACCTAGGATATCAGATTTTCTCATGAATTTGGCTTGGGGCTTCTTTATCGTCCAACGTGCTATTGAAACCAGGGTAAATGTTTTCAATGCATTGGTCATAATATATTAAATTTCAGCATTTACAATATCTACTAAAGTAGATTACAAAAATTGTTAATCTTGTTCCTTTGAAGTTAGACATTATTTTATATTTTTATGACTAAACATTTATCTCCTACTCCATGATTCTTTTTTCCTGTATTCTTAATATCAATGTAATGACCATTCAAAGTAGCATTTGAATGTTGAAAAAGTTATGAATGTTTTATAAAGACATCATTTTATGAATAGTCAGTAATGGTGTTACCTGTTATGAGCCAGAGCTCCCTAAGACACTCGTCTCTAAAGTGATGCACGGTGGCCCTCTGTCTGAGCTCGTGGCCTGACTCCAGCCTCTGGAAGACGACCCCGCCTAGGATCACGTAGCCGACGACAAACACGGAAAGCGTGAGGTTCTGGACGAGTAGAGTGGAGAGGCAGCGCGTGGGGACGCCGACGACACCTCCAGAGGGCATGGGCCTCCTCCCGCACCCTCCCTACCCTGGGGCACACATGAAGACGTTAGTGTGACAACCGACATGGAGTGAGTGAGGTTCTGGAGGAGATGAGTGGAGAGGCAGTGTGTGGGGAAGCCGACAACACCTCTAGAGGCCATTGACCTCCTTCCGCACCCTCTCTACCCTGGGACACACATGTAGACGTTCGTGTGACAACCTACACGGAGTGAGTGAGGTTCTGGAGGAGATGAGTGGAGAGGCAGTGCGTGGGGAAGCCGACAACACCTCTAGAGGCCATTGACCTCCTTCCGCACCCTCACTACCCATGGGCATACATGTAGGTGACTACATACATGGAGTGAGTGAGGTTCTGGAGGAGATGAGTGGAGAGGTAGTGCATGGGTATGCCGACAACACCTCCAGTGGGTATCAAATATTCCCCTAACCCAACATTCATTTATGGCAAGCACGAACATGTAATCTGACTATCTTTGGAGACTCATTTTGTTGAGAACGAAAGTGTTTCAAAGGATTAAGTTTTCCTGTGCTTATTGTAATGCCTTAAAAACGCTCTATATTGACTTCAACTATGGGACTACAAATGATTTTTCTTAATGCAAAAAGTCGTTAATAGAGTGCATTTTAAATGTCTATTATTAATGTATATTTGATCTATATTTCTTTCTTAAGGAGCCACCATTATTTGTAAAGTACGTGACATTTTCCCATACTGATCAAAAATTATTTAAAGTGTCTCAAACCACTTCCAATAATACCTGGCCATAATCCTTGTTACTGTCGTTACTCTTTATAAGCTATGTAATAAGTCCTAATAGTTATGTAATCTAAGCAGTCTGAGATTTACTTAGGGATTATTGATATAATACAATGAAATTTAAAATGAGACTATCTATTTTTTCACTCGAATAGTCAACTGACTTTCGTTTATAGGGCACTTTTATATGCTAAAAGACTTTAATGGTTGTTTGAAGATACAGTTTATGAAATGGAGCTGCTTGGTTGTTAATAATGTTGGCTGAATGGTTATTAATGTTGAATTGTTGATTATTTTCAGCGTAAAATAATTCGGTTTCCGTGTTTCAGTCATAACGTGTACGGTTAAAAATCTAATCAAACTTGCAAACTCTTTAACCGATCATATCAGAATCCGAATATGTCATTGGATGCTAGTCAGAGTGGTACCAAACAGAGCTACAAACGAAACGTGAGGAAGACTCATCCTTACTGAACATGCTCTAATAGACAAGTGAAAGGATAAAAGATCACATCTGTGTCTAAACTGTAAAAAAACCCACGACCAAAAGTTAATTTTTAAACGATTGTGGATACCAATTAAAAAGTACTTTCCTGATTGATAGTAAAAATTTTTTAAAAACTAAATTTAACTAAGTATGTGTTACTCATTTCCATTGAAAAACATAAAACTAAAAAAAAAAATGATTTAAATTGAAAGCAATCACTGACATGATTTTAAAGTTTGATGGATGAAAATTAATTAATGAGTTCGGCTTAAAGAAAGATGATATCTGAAAAAAGAAAGTGAAATCTATATAAGCATTCAATAATTTTAATCACAGAAGATGGTCTGACTATTTCAAATAAAATATCTCCCTACAAATATTATACACGTGAATGGCTGTTTGTTTATTTGTTATACTTTCACGCGAAAACTACTCAACTGATCATTATGCAACTTTTTACTCATTTTCTTGGAGGTATCATAAGTAATATATAGGATAATTTTATAAAAAACATTTTACAAAAGGTAAAAACATTTCGTCATAATATAAAAAAAATTCAATTACTTATTTATTTGTTTCTAAGAAACAAATTCAATGAAAAACTCAAAATTGTTGTAGTATTGCAATGATTTGTTATACCAACAATATATAGGGGCGAGCGTTAAGCAAGAAACGCTGGAAAAAGCCGTAGGTAAAAGCTAGTTTTAAAAATAAACCAGAAAAAAAACTCCACGAGATAAACTTTAATTTATCAACTGAAGCATGTTTGAGTATTCGAAAAACATATTTCGAGAAAATTCCACTCACGAATATTAGAATTATAACTTCCATAACGGTTGAATTTACTACTTTAACGTTTATGTGATTGAGGATATTTAACAGTAAAACGTACAACTACCTATTTATTTTAAATCTTATAAGTCGAAAAAGTAAAGAATAAAATGTTAACCAACAATAACATACGTTCATTGATTTAGTTTAGATAATTATTACTGTAGTTTGAAGACGCTATGCATAGCAATGAATCGTTTGCGAAGTTGGTATAGATGAGCAGAGAGTTCTAATGAATGTTCAGCGAATGGTGTACGACGGATTCGAAATGAGGAGGGAAGATGTAAATGCAGGGAAGCTGAATTTCATGACTTTCATCTTAATATTCCCGCGTTGGTATCGCAGCCAAATAACCTGCATTTCATTCTCACACTCGTTTTATATTTCATTTTGCCTCCTGCGCTCAGAAGTGAAAAAGTAAAGCGTATAAAAAGTGTCCTCCAGTTATATTATCTTGATTTGTACTTTATAAGTTGTACTGACGACTATCCTTTACAATTTATTGGTTAGTCCGATGTTAGTTGTAATGGTCAAATTAAAAATTGTGCATTAAATACTCATATTATCATTAAAATAATTGTAAGATTATTTAAAAGAGATATGTGTCAGTGAAAACATTAGTCTGAAGTTAACGGCTTCATTTTCATATACGTTGTGAAATAGTCTGGAAATGGTATATCTTAAAAATTATTTAATTAACAAAACTTAACCTTTGCAAACTGATTTTTAGTCTTAAAGTATACTTTACAATGTAATTATTGACTTTGAACCTCCAAGACGGGACTTAAAGTTATTATTGGTCTTTATGAATAAAGAGTGATGCCACAAACCCAACATTAAAAGGATGACAGAGTCAAAAATGCAGGTGATCATACTTTGCTTTAAAATCATTTGCCGAAAACAAAAATGCAATACTTCTCGATAGACTCAACCTTTTGAGGTCGGGTTTGAGGCGGATTGCTCAGAATGCAGAGCGCTTTGAATTTATGAAGAATATGAAGTAGGCCAAGGAAGTGTTTCATAGACTTTTTTTATGGAACGTCCCTAATGAAAGTCGTCAGGGAAACTTCATTCGCCTGCCTCAAAAAGTCAAGTGTATCTAAGCTTATGAATTTTTGCTTTCGGCAATTTGATCGTATGCTAGTTTTTACTCAGTTGTCCTTTAAAGGTCGGGTTTGCGGCTTTGTTCTCTACTCATATAGACACGCCTTAAAAAAGATTTAACGTTTTGCACATCTTGAACTATGCTTATTTTTTCTGATTTTTGTTGTTGGCCGTCCCCCGTTGGTGTTTTAATGTCGTTAATAGTTTTTTGAAATAGACTTCAATACTATAAATAGACTGACATTTTTTTTATCCTCCCACTATCCCCAGTGTACATGCATTAAATGAGAACCTAAACGTTTTATGACATTATAATTTATTTTAGGTTAAACCCATAAACAATGGGATTTTAAAAAATCAGAAAGAAAAAATTATTGCAATATATAAGGTTTAACAAATGGCTAGAGAAGAAAATAGTCGAAAATTTGATGTGAATTTAAGAAATTTAGTTATAATACTCATTCCAACAAAATAGAAATGCCATCATTGCTCTTCATATGTGGCTCTATTTGCCACCCAGCCACTATGCTGATAAAAAGTACCAAAGGACTAAGTACAAAAAAAGTACTGACAGAAAAGAGATTTGGCGATTCGAAATATCTGTTACAATCATATCATTTCGATCTCGGTTGTCAATCCATACTAAGCTTCAAATTAAGATTCGATCCAGGTGTTATCTAACGAATTACAAAACATGCTATATATAAAAGCAGTCCTTACAAGATGCAATTAACGAAACAAATGTCCTCAGATCAAATATGCTGCAGCTATTCAAACCGTACGAACTTACTGACTTGGTATACATATAGTTACCAGAATTTGTCAACATAAAAAAGTAGTTGATTAAAACGTACTATTATGTTTTAACTACAACTTCCAAAGGATTTTTTATGTGGTATCTAAATTATATACTCCCGAATGTGTAACTGACTCATCGGGGTATCAGAAATTCGTCAAATGTCGGTAAAGTAGATCTACTATATATCACTTACTACAGAGTGATTCCCAAGCGAGAACTAAACTTACCGACCTGTATTATTGAGAAAATTGCCAACATACTGGGAGTCGCGGATTACCGAAACACCCTTTTTAAGAAATTTTATAACAATAACCAATTGTGCCTTTATAGGTAAAGCGGAATATCCACCGAGAGTAATTTCAATGTACAGGGTGTATCTGAAATTACCTCTCCAGACCGGAAGTCACTGATGTCAAATACAACCCTCACTTTAAATAATTTTTTTTTTTAGTTTTACACGGTTTTTAAGAAAACTTTACAATTTGATCTTGTACGCGTAATTTTAGCAGTTTATTGAATATTTGAGGTTGAAATTTAGATTTTCCTCATTCTTCTCTGAGCATTTTAGGTTAAGCAAAAATGTCTCGGCACAAAAATGTCTTAGACTCTTTTAAATACGTTTCCAACAAAAATTGTCAGTTTTATCCAAACTTTTTTTTATTAAATTTACAACATGACGGAGATTTTAATGAACATGTATTTAAATGTTTAGTAAAACTAATCACGTGATAATTGATGTTTTATGATGGTATATTATTTTAAATGAGGTTCTTAGACATTTACATGTTTGGTAAGTTCTGTTATATGTAAAATGTTCAGACATAATATATGTTAAATTTTCCCCAGTTAAAAAAATAATGTCATGCTATTTATTATTCTAAATCAGTATGATTAGGGTTTAAAATATTAAATTTTAAAGTTGCTTCAAAATTACGTCTGGTCCCCTCTGTATTGAAATCAGTGTCAATCAACAGAGCAAAGTATGTTTACCTACAACGGCACAATTTGTTTTTTTGTTTTTTTTTTTTTGTACAATTTTAAAAGAGGTGCAAGGTTGGTATGGGACACCCGGCAAGACAGTATCATATTTGCATGATAGTCCTCCCAAAAATTGGTTCTTTATTTGGGATGGCACTTAATTTCTAACGAACTCATTAGGAAGTACATCATTGACTTTACCTGTTAGCATGCTAATTTAAATTTTACAATTCAACTAAAATTTTAACTATAATAGCAGATTACAAAATTGATTTATCTTTTAGTGCGTACTAAGTTAATGTTTAATTTAAAAGGGTGGCAGTACGGTATTTTCATTTAAAATAAAAAAGCTTTTTTATTTCCTGCCCCAGAAAACTATCTGATTTCAAAATTTAGCGACCAAACATTTTTACCCAAAATAAATATGACATATTTTTTTCTACTCTAGCGGCCAAATTATAACATCTAAAGCAATCCTCGCGAACATCTTTCAAGTTACTACAAGTTTGGTTCTATGAATTTTTGCCCCCCAGTCCACACAATTAAACATAATTAAATGTTTATTTATTTTTGCGGGGAATTTTACCCCATGTAGACGTATTTTACTCAGAACCTTCACTTTGCACATAGACATATCTTGCACAGTACCAATATCAATAAAATTATCAAACTTAAAAATTATCATGATGATTTTCAATATCACGTATTCTTCTTTTGACTGTGAGTCGGAACGAATTGCTATATCAAGCAACTGATTGTTTTACTTTGATTGTTATTTACTGACCTGGTCCTACGGCTAAAACATACATCCTTTGATGTGTATGGTAATTTTAATATTTTAACCATTATTTAACATACTTTTGTTAGTAACTACTGTATTATTGTATTTAGAAGCTTGAAGTTTTTTTTATTTGCCTTGACAGTAATTTTTTTAGGAAATTAGGTAAATTTAAAAGTTTTACACCATTAAAAACTGAAATGAAGGAATTGTAATGAATGCCAATATTACATTATGTATTTATCATTGAATGTTCAATATTACTGGATCGTTATGTTATTCCCTGGAATTTCAACACAACTAATTGAAGGATAGTAACTGAATAGCATTTTTGTAAATAAAAGGGGTTTTTGGCAAGTTTTATCCACTTTGTTAAGATTTCCAATTATTTTGTTTTAATGGAATTTTTCATTGTTTTCGATGATCTACTGCACATTTTTTATGCAGTTAATCCATTTAATTTTTTTATATATTTATTTATACGTATTTTATAATTTTAAGTAAATACTTATACAATACCTACATAATAAATTTATTCACAACTCCATTAACCTTTATAGAATTCGGGGGAATTAGGGTGGGGATTTGGGGAAAGAGTCTCTGAAAACGAGTCGTAGGCGAATATATTTTCATTCCTTAGATCGACTTAGTTGCATAAGTTCAAATTTAGGTTATTTCTGCAAACGTAGGAGTTAATTTATGTTATAAATAAATGACAAACTCATTTATTTTGCTATTTTGCTCATTTACTAACTCTTATATTTATATGTATTCTGTTCATTATATGTGACTTAAACAACAATTAACGAATTTCTGGGCAACCCCTGAGGGGGCATGGGGGCGGAGCCCCCATCGAGCCGTAGGCGAGTTCCAGATTATACTTTTGTAAAATAAATTAAATGCATCTGATTGTAAAATGTCAGGTATTTATGAAATGTTTTAAAGGAAATGCTGGCTTAGTCGGATATTAAGAAAACAAAACATCAAAGGTTTTCGTTTTGGGATTGTGAACAATATGAAACGTTTTTAACCCCAGACTTGCCCGTGGGACTGGAAACAAATCGCTTGTTTTTATATCCCTTGCTTTAGTTTCTTATTGTTTGATTGTTGTTTTTATTATTTCCATAACTATTGTTAAATAACTATTGTATTGCTTTCATAACTTTTTGATAAATATAGTAAATCGTCTTGAAAACATGTCATCATATTTTGTAATTTTACTCATATAACCATTTACAATTGTTTCTCCCACTTTATACGAAATTAAAATAACACACATTATTATAAAAAAAACCATTCTGGTCGAACAGCCAATTGATTAAATGTAACACAAACGGCAAAGAATCTGGAGTTTGCTGATCAATCATAATATTCTAATATTGACAAAGATATCCGTTTAACTATGCAAACAGGATTATCAACGGATCCGTTAATTAACTTTTAAAGTTTTATAACATTTAATGCTTAATTCAGATTGCGTAGTCTTAGTAAGCAGATAATTCAAGTAAAAATTTATTTACTTTCATAATATTTAAGAAGGCGCTTTAAATAACAAAAATAAAATATATTTTTTATTTTAAAATGTTTTATGAAGTTAAATTCGTTTTAGGCCAAAGTGTGGTATAAATACAATTTTTTCTGTTTTCAGTTTAATCAGGAATAATTAGATGTGATAATATACACTACATACGTATTTGTTATACATAAAAGTAAGATATTAAATACATTTATTTTTAATTTTAGTTTTCACCTTAGTCTATCGTAAAAAAAATCCTTGTGACAGAGAATAATCACATTATTTGTGAATTTTTTCTATTCTTAGAAACAACGTTGAAACGTTTTAACTATAATAACACCCAACATTACTAGTAGATATCACAGTTTTGGGTGTGTAAAGTGTAGTGCAGATGAAACATATTTCAAGTACTGTAAAAGTAAAATGTGGCACTCTTCTCTTTGGAAACCAATAAGACCATGAAAAATATAAAACTATTTAACTGTTCACAGTCGGAACAACGGGCATGTTTACATAATATTACCATTGCTTTGACAGTTGGCTGGGTTCCGCTACTGGGCTTCGATTATTGTAGAGTTAATTTATACTATTTTAATATTTGACACAATTTTTAAACTTCCAGTAATCAATCACAGCCTGATGTTTGAGTTTTTCTTTATGTACACAGGCATTATATTAACCGGTCACATCCAGTTATATATATATATATATATATATAGTTATATATATATAGTATATATATATAGTTATATATATATATATATATATATATATATATATATATATATATAATTATTAACGAACCTTATAAAAGGAATTATTTATGTACTTGTATTAAAGAAAACTACGTGAGGTTTTAAACAAGACGCAAGTTGTTCGTTTTTCTTTGTGTCTTCTCCTTTTTCTTTTTTATCCTTCATTACTTTGTTTTGTTGTTTCAGTTCATGGTCCAGTGACTAATTAATTTTTTTAATATTTTGACTTCTTAATTGGTTCTATACGTCTCTTGCACATGTATGTAATTTATGTTCATGAACCTAGACAGATATAAAGAGACCGATATATGGTCATTGGTTTATGTGTTTGATTGAATAAGTATTAAATTTTAATCTGATTATATAAATCGTATGATAAAGGCTGGTAACATTAAGAGTCTTAACAAATTTAAAATCATTTCATTACTTCAACAATATTGACCAATAATGATTTCTTCTCCTTATACATACTAGAGGCATACCCTTTCTTCATACGGTATATGAATATTCATATATATAAATATTTTTAAATAACTATGTAATGTATATTCATGCACGAATGCAAGGTAATATCTTGCAAGGTAATAAGTTGGGTTTCCACTGTATCTAGATAGTTTTATGCTAAAAATCAGCTGGTTGGTACTTCAAACACTTGTTCTTTTCTTTTTATCTAAAAAATATCCCATCTGTTATGTTCATAAACAACTCAGATCAAAAACTCAAAAAACCCTGACTTAGGTATGTTTATGACGGTCCTGGGGCTACACCTATAACAAATTAATTGCTTACAAACCTACTCCTTAAAATTTTCCTCACACATGCCAAGTTTCATGGCAAAGGGTCCAGTAGTTTCCCCGAGCACATCGATTAGAAATATATAAAAACCAGCTACCAAAATCCACTTTTATAAATACAGTTTAGATATTGGTTTATCAATGGTTTATACTCATAAAGTTTGTATTCATCTGTATTAAAAGGTTGACCAATTTCTATAAATAAATAATATAATCACTAATTAGAGCCCATAATTACTTACGGGCACTTTGATTTGTTTCACAGAACTATTTGTAAATAGATCGGTGAGTTCCCATAATGCCAGTGAAGTTTATAATGAGGCTTTATTTAAATAATGTATCCACTTACGTAAAAATAATTGCATTTTAAATATGTAGAATCTTTGTTCCATTTTCCTGTTTTGGTTTGCCTAAAAGTAAACCAGTAATTATTTTAAATTTGAAAAAGATGAACAATAAATGTCGTTATTTATCTTTTTGATTTGTAAATGACGGATATTATCTATAAGTAACTAGCTAACAGCCCGTCAAAAATGACGGGTAATTTTTATTATGATTATTTAAGAACGTTTGAATGGTTAAAAATTTTATGAAAACACTGACGACATAATATTAAAACTCAAATCTTTCCATTATTTAGCAATGTGAAAAAATATATAAAAATATTGGTCCTACTTTATTAGTTTATAAATTGTTTATAACAGGTTACTTACTATCACATGGTTTTAAAATATCGTAGGTATATGGGAAATTAACAAAATGTTTTTCAACTTGATTTTCATTTATTTTATTCCAGTTGTCTTGCTAGTTATTGGTATAATTTTTCTGACTCACAGTCCAGTTTAATTTACCAGAATGTGGAATTTATATATAATTTGCTCAACACCCGAGATTCGCCTTTCTGACCAAGTGTTTCCTCAACCTCTGACAATAAGAATTCTTGCCTCCTTACGTTCTTGTTGTTAAGTTTGTTAGAACCAAGCAGAGTCTGACGTCCCCATTAGTATTTGGTAAAAACTATACCAACAACTTTGAGCACTAGTCCGTGGGATCTTCCACAAGACTTACGACATCTAATTTCGCCATGATATCAAGTTCTGACTTGATTTTATCACACAAAGGTAGAAAGGAATTAATTCCTGGGTGTACTAAGTGTTACAGTACGTGCTTTGCTCTCTAAGCCAATTGAATATAGTAGGGTTTTTTACCTTCACTAAAACACTATTCAAAATGATTTTCCCCTCTCTTTTATTTGTACTTTATTTCCATCTCCTTTTCTTGTTCCTTGGTATTTCTTCTTGTATATTTCAATACTTATCGTATATAATAAAAGAGTGCATTTAAGGGTCTAGAGAGAGAACTACTGAACGGATCGAGGCCATTTTGGTGTCAATGGATTTCTTATGAACTCTAGATGATAGGAAAAATATGGTATCCCTCGTAAAATACCTTATAAAGCCGCAAAATGAAAATTAGACCTTATTTAGACCAATCTAAGACGTGATTTTGTCGATTTGTTTACTGCTCCAGGTGATCCATATCTTACCTTGAAATTAGACACTAGCACTGCTGCTTTACAAAGTGTTTTTGTAAACAAACCATACAACTTTTCAATTCCATTATAATTGACAGATCTAAGGCCCGGTGCACACGAGCGTTTTGCGTTTGCGTTGATGCAGCTTTATTTTGCAGCGGCGTTTGAGCAGTACATGTACTCAAATGGAGCGGTACACACGTAAACGCTCGTGTGCACCGGGGACGCCGCGTCGACGCAGCTTGCACGCAGTGTATTTTGACGCTCGTGTGAACCGGGCCTTATACTCTAAAACAAGCTCCGTTTGTCCGGGCAAAGTTTTTTTTCGCTCCAAGGATTTTTGATTTTTTGATTGAATATGGGGGTTTTTTCCACCAGAAATCGATTGGACCTGGTCCCATAGCTGGGAAAAATCCGGTTTTCGCGCTAGATCCCTTCAAAGATCCCATGTTATCCTTATGGAGATTTTTAAATTGAAAAAAAATCAGCTGATAACTGTAGATAAAATAAACCAATGTGTTACATCTTTAACCTGTGGTTTAAGGAAAATCATACTAATGTGCAACAAACCTTCCGCCTGGCGAGTGAGCGGAGCGAACGAGCTTTGTGTGAGAAACAAAAGTAATAATTTTACCGAGCTTAAGCTCGGTCCCCCTGGTACTACAAATAAAAAAAGATCAAGTAATGTTGCAGTGGTTTTTAAAGCAATAAAATAAATATTTAACATCTGATGCTTTAATAAAATTTGGGTTGCTATACTATAAAAGAGTTTAATTAAAATAGATGATTTAATTTATGTATTTAAACTTACGAGTTAATTATTAATATTTGTTTACACATATGTTTTATATACTTTCAACTAATGAGCTTTATGTTTTGAAATATATAAATATAATCTTTAGATCGTAAAATTCTTCCCATCATATTTTAATCCATTGATTTTTGTTATATCTCAGTCATATAACATCCTTATATTCTTATTTTTTATCCTTTGAAGGTCGTGTAGGCTTTTGATTCTACATGTTTAACAGTTGGTTTATTGTTCCCACTGATATAATGGAGTACTAAATTGTGAAAATGTGGAACTATGAACTGGAAGAAATAAGTCTTGAAATGTACAAGAAGAAAGGTACCAAGAATAAGAAAATGAGATGGAAATATGAGATGGAAATATGAAATAGGAGATGGTAGTGGAAACAAGAGACAGAGAACAAACATTTTGATTAGTGTTTTAGTGAAGGAAAAAAACCTTCTATACGATTGTCTTAGAGGACAATGCAGTAACACTTATAGTACACACAGGAATGTACTTCTATAACATTGCGTGAAAAATTAAAGTCAGAACTTGAAAGTAAGGTTCAATTAGATGCATAAACACTGTGGAAGAGCCCACAGAATGGTGATCAGTGATGGTGGTGATACCAAAACCTGATTGGGACGTTATACTCTGCGTGGATCTAACAAAATTAAACAAGAACGTAAGGAGGTAAAAATGCCAGACGTTGAAGACACACTTATTTAGATTGGTAACAGTATTTCCATTTATTCCATTACAGTTGTGTGGCCAATTAACGTATGAGTATAATTTAGAATCCATTTAATTTGCCAGAATATGGAATTTGTTTCTGATTTGTAAAAACCTTTAATCATTTTTTTTAATCTCATAGGCCTACTATATTGTAAAACCAATGATAGTAAATATTATAAACTATTTAAACTTATAAACTATTAATGATAAACTAGAGATCAACATCCTCCTGATGAAAATTAGACGAACATTTTAGTTGATCTGGACCCAAAAAGTTAAAAAAAATTATAGCTGAAACATCTGTTCTTCATGTTTTAGCAGTTGTTTTTACAACAGCTGTCTAACAATTCAATCAATTTTCCTTAATCCAAAAGATTAACATTGAAACTTTGAAAGCCTGTGGGGCGTAGCCCTAGAGTCCAACGTAAATTAGGATATGATTCTGCTCATCTACTTCATACCTTTCTAACGGTATGCGGATTTCTCCTACAATGCACATGAGCTGAGAAAAAAGGAGGAAAAGCCCACTGGTCGAAATTCGACAAAATATTTATTTGATCTTGAGCATATTAGTTTTAGAAAAAAATATAGATAAAACAACTGTTTTTCCTGATTTGCTATAATTTGTTATTAGGTACAACAGCTGTTTTATGATCATTCAATTATCCTCCTCAAATAAGATTAACATTGCAACTTTTAAAGCCTGGAGGGCGTAGCCTCGGGGACCGATGTGAACTAAAATACCTTTCTGCTCATGCTACCTTTCAAACGGTATGCGCGGGTTTCTTTTACTTTGTTCACAAGCTGAGAATAAAGGAGAAAAAGAAACATGTTTGTCTATTAATATATAGATAACTATTCACATTGCTAAATAAACTAGGAGTACGCTCGTACCTCCCGTAAGCGTCTATTCGAAGAAGAAATTTAGAATTTTGCATTAGGGATTGTCACATTCAAAAAGTTTGATCCCACTTTGTAATAATTTAATATAAACAACTAAAATCACTCGTAATAAAAAAAAATATCTAAATAATAAACTCACTTTTTTATAATTGAGGGGAGCGAGCGAAGCTCCTATACCACACTCTGGCTTTTTATTTACACGTACTCCTCCTGAACGACTGAAGTGATCCTCACAAAATTTTGCTCGTAGTAACCATCTATGGGAAGGTATAAATCTGAAATGGTCCAAACATAAGGACATAATGGTTCTGCCCTACGGCCCTTTTAAGTTACCATGTTATTTTAATAGGAGATATATTTTATTTGGTTTGTTTACTGTGTATTGATTATACAGTTGTTATCTTATACTCTAAAACAAGCTCCATTTGTCCGGGCAAAGTTTTTTTTCGCTCCAAGGATTTTTGATTTTTTGATTGAATATGGGGGTTTTGGCCATCAGAAATCGATTGAAGCTGGTCCCATGTCTGGGAAAATCCGGTTTTCGCGCTAGAGCCCTTCAAAGTTTCCATGTTATCCTTATGGAGATTTTATTAATTGAACAAAAATCAGCTGATATCTGTAGATATAAACCAATGTGTTACATCTTTAACCTGTAGTTTAAGGAAATTATACCAATGTGCAGCAAACTTCTGCTTGGTGAGTTAGCGAAGCGAACGAGCTCGTCTTTAAAATTGAAGAGGGCGAGTCAGCGGAGCGAACGGGCTTTGTGTGAGAACGAAAGTAATAATTTTACCGAGCTTAAGCTCGGTCCCCCTGGTACTAAGGATCAAATTTAACTTCAGACTGTTACTATCAGCTGTTTGTGAATACAGTAGTTTTGTGAAATTGTTGTTTTGTTTATTTTAGTGGTTTGTTTATACCTTCCACACAATATTTTGGACGAGTACCATTTAATATCTTGTAAACATATAATACCACGTCGCACCAAACCTGCGTGATCAAAAATTATTAGAGTATTGCAGACTTGTGGCGAGCAAACGCAGCGAACAACCTAAATCTGGCGAAGAGTGTGTGCAGCGAATGAGCCGACCCAAAAGGTGAATGAGCGCAGCGAACGAACTAAATTGATGGCGAGTGAGCGTAGCGAACGAAGTGACCCAAATGGAGAGTGAGCGCAGCGAACAAGCTAAACCCTGACAGCGAGTGAGCGTAGCGAACGAGCTCACTTGAATTACCCATAAAACATTTGATATTATTGATTTAAAAAATAGTAGCTCCGCTCAATTTTGCAAGCAGATAACTGCTTTGTATACCTAGTTAGGCAGTACTTAGTTCGTAGTTACTTTTAATTTAATGGATTTGTGTCATACACATTGTTTTATATGCATTTACTACGATTAGTCTTAAACATTTTTACAGTACATTACATTTTACAGTTAATTATTTAGGATAGTACAAATAAGTTTGCTTGCCCCATGTACACAAAACAATTTTTTTTTTATAATTAGGGCTATCACCCCAGAGAACATTCAAGAATATTCACACACTTAAGCCTACCAAAATTGTTTTGTTTATCCTACAGATGTAAATTTTCACTACTTGTGACTAGTTTGAGGTCATTCATAACCCATCTTTAGTCACAAAACCTTATCTTTTATACAGTATTACTATTTATGAATATTTACGCCCACTTGCACAATTATTGTACATACGGTTGATGCGGTGACGATATTACAAATGTAGCAACAGACCAGCAAACTCAGTAATTTTCGATCAGAGTTCAGTTTTTTTCTCAATAGACACCATAGGCAAAAGGATGTAGGTTTGCTACCATGGACGTGTTGTACATAAATATACTATATATTTGTCAAATATCTCCCACTCATGAGTCAGAGAATCTCAATAACCAAAGGGTATAGAGGAATGAAATTTGGCATAAACTTCTTTACTCAAAGGTGCTCACTAAGAAACGGTTTTGCAACATTCCATCAGGGCTCCCCAGCACAGATTTTTTATTTTGATCTAACGTTATTCATAAGGCCAATTTTTAATATATTGTATACAATATATATATATATATATATATATATATATATATATATATCTCGTATATATATATATATATATATATATATATCTAAGAAACAATTAATCTGAAAAACTTGATGATGTAAGGGGTAGACATTTGTAATGTGAGATCCACTTTGCCCAAAGGTGCTCACTGAGAAACGCTTTAGAAAAGCTTTTTAAGGACTCCACCCCAAAGGACTTCAAAATTACTTTGAGGCATATGAGGTTGAAATTTGAAATGACACTCTCTTTTGTTCATAGGTCCTCACTAAGAAACACTTTTGCAAAATTCCTTCAGGGCTCCACCGCTCCGCCCCACAGGCCTTCAAAATTTATGTCAAAATTACTATAGAGTTTACGCAGTTGAATTTTGGCATGGGCCAAATAGTGTTCTTTTGTAATAGTCACTCTTAGCTGATAGGTGTTCACTAAGAAAAGATTTTTAAAATATATTTTTTTAAGTTCTTTATGATTTTACCCCAAAAGGCTTAAAAAATATGATGTTATCCTTGTGGCCAATTTTTAAATGTGAATCAAGGAAACAATGGATCTCAAAGATTGTATGGCCTACAGCACTGCAGGGTTACCATTTGTAAAGAACTTTTATTTTTCTCATTGGTGCTCATTGTGAAACGGTTTAGCAAATTTTGTTAACAGCTCCGCCCCACGGAACCTCAAAATTGCCATAGATCCTAGCGGGTTGAAATTTAAAGTGGACAGTGCTCTTTAATAATAGGTGCTAGCTAAGGTTTTGCAAAATCCCTTCAGGGCCGCGCTATCACAACGTCAATGTTTCAATAAAATTCTTAAGAAGAAGACTTTGTTACCCTTTAAAGATATTTTGTTATCTATAAAATAAAATCCCGAAGCCATGATGGGCCATAGATAGTAAAGGAACCCCTTCCCATTAGAAGTACATACTGAATTTGATAAAGTTTTGGTATTTATTTTATTTTTCCCGTAACAGCGTGCAGGTAGGTAGGTAAATTTGCCAACATATGGGTGTTGTAAGCAAATATAGGTTACCCCAGATAACCTACAGATATCTATCGGTTATCTGTGGTTTAACCCTTCCTAATTTAACCACTGGATAGTACATCCGGTACTAAATTTTGAGAGGTTATGTTACCAATAAGAAAGTGAGTTACAGTTTTGAGTTGAGTTTCCATAAGAATAACATGGTAAATGTATTTAGGGGTTTCTCTGTAACCAATTATGACAAGTTTTAAAAATTCAAAATAATTATTTTTTTAATTTTCAAGTTCCTTCAAATAGTTTAATGGTTACTTGTTAAAATTGATGGTTTTGTGATGCCTTAAGTACACTATCGCCAAATTGTTTGGGCAAATGCTGGAGCAAAAGTTGGGTTTAACTCGCTTAGCGCACTAAGAAATACATAAAAATGCATGAAATACACTATCGCTGTCACTGTATGAGCTGATCTCGAAACACTTAGGCAAACAGTGAAGCAGTGAAGTTAGGCATTACCAAATCCTTTTTCAATTTAATTCCAGTAACAGCATGATTACGTTAACCCCTCATATAACCCCTCACATCTGCCAGATTGCGTATATCTTAGATGTGCTCATGTGTCGGGCCCCACAACACAGACTCCGGATGATAATAGGCCTACTCAAGAAACTCTAGGTTTCATTTCACCATTCCCTTTATAACAAGCAGTTATAAAATAACACCAAAGAAATTAATACAAACCAACATACTCCAACTTTGGACCAGAATAGAAGAACCTCATGGCAGTATGTACTGGGTCACTGGGTGGATTCGTGCTGAATGCTTGGGTCTGCTCGCGTCCCTTGTTTTGTGCAAAAACCGACTGCAGATGGAGCAAGCAGGCGAGCACGACACTGGAGAAGCGAACCATAGTGAACTAAGTCAACCAGAGTCAAGCTCACTTAGAACAGTATCTGCTTGACCTTGCTTGCCTTGCTTAAAGGATAGTGTACTGCAGGAATTTAATTAAAATTAAAGGACGATTAAGTGTTTTACTTTTATAACATCACGTACTACCACTTTGAATTTATCTTCAAACAGGTGTTAACGTGTGGACTCAACTATGCATGATAATACTCAAGGAACTCAACAAGATTTCATTTGACCACTTCATTAATAACAAGCAGTTATAAATTACAGTAACACCAAAGAGATCGATATACACAGAATAAACACCGAGACAAACCCCAACTCGATACCAGAACAAAAGCAAACTTAAGAGAGAGTGTACTGGGTCGATTCTTTCACGATGCTTGGGTTCGTGCAAAGAACCGACTACAGATATAGCATAGCACAGGCAAGTACAAACCAACAATGGCGATGCGAACCATAGCGAACTGAGTTGAGCGGAGTTAAGCACATTCAGCACACTAAAGTGCTCGACCTTGCTTGTCTTTATTCGACAATAGAGTACTGCAGGTTACAAACACTGTTACTGCAGACTAATTGCTATATTTCTCATTTCTAACTCTCGATATATATTTTTGAGATATTTAAAGCATTTTTAATTAGGCCTATGCATTTTCCTGATTTTGAGCGTTTAGTGTCAAAACAACAGATCTTAAAAAAAATCTAAATAATATTTTTGAAAAATATTTTTACAAACTTACAGTTTTGGTCATATGACTCTGCCTTATGTTCGCTTGTTAAACCTCAAAACCAAATTTAATTGCATAAAAAAATATTTAGTTTTTATTATTTTTTAAGTTAAGGTCCAGTGACTATGTGGTTGGTCCAACTGAACAATCTGTGAGATGTTTTTTGAAGATCTTCAAAAGAGCTACAGTTCCTATTGGGAAATTTGCTAAAAGTAAATACCCTCATCGCAGCAGACCTGCTAAACTCAGTGAATTTGGAAAGGAATTTGATATTTTGTATTTTAACCATAAACACCATACAGATGAGTATATGTAAGTTTACTGCCATGGGATGTTGTTGAAAATAAAAAATGTTGACCATATGAAACCATACCAAGTTTCATCAATACAGTAGAAGCCCTCAAATCCGGCCACCTCGGGACAGGACCATCGGCCGGATTTCAAAATGGCCAGATTAACTGGCGGTTTATTAAACGTGTTAAATAGAGACCTGTGTTATATGTGTATTCCAACAATGAACTATTAGGATGTATTTAACAATGAAGGATAGCACACTTGCCCAATCAATGTAATGTATCAACTTTTTAACCATCATGATTCTCAGAAGTTGTACCGCCGAAATGACGATAAGAAACGGACAAGGGGTCGCTAGAAATGAACCTGCGCTTAACAGACAATAATACTGGTCTTCTGTCAACGAAGGCCCTAACAATGGGACCGTAAAAGCGACAGAATTTGTGTAGTTACCTAACCTCAACGATCAAACCGCGTAACACCCAACAAAAAGATAAAAATCACAGATAGAACACTAACAAAAAGTTTTAGAAGTTATTCGTAGCCAAATAGTCCAGAAAATGCCAATTGAACTGATATATTTTAGTGACATATCATGGGAAAAGTTTACTCTTGTATATTTTTTCCGTGGGAACGTCCGGGGCTGAATATTTCATTTCCGGAATACCGCGGCCGGATTATCCGGCAGTCGAACCATCCGACGCCGGGCTAGAGGGCTTCTACTGCATAAGTTTATAAATAAAGGAGTTTGCCTATTCTCCTTATGATTGACATGGAAAAAGAGTATGCAGGTTTGCTGCCATGATAATAACAAATACTTCCGTCACAGCAGACCTGCGTACTGAGAGAATTTCCTACAGATTTTGATATTTTTATTTTACCCACAAATACCATGGGGGTGAGTATGTTGGTTTTGGAAGCATGTATAAGTTGTACCTTTCCTAGTGAATTTACATACCAAATTTTATCAAGCTATGCCAAGAAATGAGAAAGATAGAGAGTTTTGTTTATTTCCCTAAGAATAACATGGGAAACTTATTTTTGGATTTTCTGCATAACCATTTGAGCTTTTAGCCAGATCAAAAATTCAAAATACTAAATTGTTTGTTTTTTAGCTGTTTTAAATGGTTCAGGTTAAATTTGTGGAATTTGATAAATTAAGGCCAAAAAAGCCCAAAACCTATTTTTTACGATTTAGAAAACCCTTAAAACCCTGCTAAGAGTCTGCACTACCTGCGTCATCTTGGATTTTTAGTCCCATAAGAACAATGTTAAATTCAAAAAATTACTGTTGTCTTTGAAACACCATATTTCAATAATCTTACATCGGATTTGCATGAAACTTGAAAATGTTCACCATAAGGGAATAGCGGAGTGCATGACGTGGATAGATTTTCAATAAACCTACCAAAAATTGTTTAAAAGTGGTTTAAAAATGGTGTAAAATATGTTTATATTTTATTCGTTATTCGAGTGGATAATTTTTTTAATTAAATTTCTATCACATCAAGCACTAGATACTATGGTAACATTTAAAATGACATTAAGTTTGAAATTTTCCGGAAAAACAAACTCACAGTAATGTTTCAAATTTAACATTGCTCTTATGGGACAAACTGCCGAGATGACGAAGGTAGTGCAGACTCTTAACACCGCCCGATCATTCTGGTTTGTGAACTCGATAAATTAAATGCTGCCTTACACCCCAGAATCAAATTTGATCAAAATCTGAGGTTTCGTTCCAAAGTTATCATGTTCACGGACACATTTAACTTATATTCATAAAAGAGGGAATATGTATGTATGTTGTTGCCTATGGACTCCAAAACCGCTCGACAGATTGCAATGAAACTTTCAGGCATTAATCAGCATTATTCAAGGATGGTTTGTGTGTAGTTAAAAAGGTGCAAATCTGTCCAAAGGGCTCTGACCCAGAGGGCATACAATAGTTTGAAAAAATCTGAAAATCTATATTTTGTCTTTTTTTATTGGTTGTTAAGAAACAAATTCAATGAAAAATTATAATTTTAGGTATTCCAGCGATTTTTTATATATAAGGTGAGAGTAACAGCGAGTAAGAGTAGCAGATGAGATAAACCTGATGGCCCGAGTGAATGTAGCGAACGAGCTTAATTACCAATCAAATGAATTCAATCACGGGTCAAAGCTGTAATGGGAAACAGCTTGTATAGATATATATATATATATATATTCATTCCACTCACAAAAATGGTCAGTTAAGCATAAACAAACTTATTCCCAATATGGCGGACAAATAATAATTTTTTTTTTAAATTGATGATATTATGAAAAATATGATCTTAAAACAATATTTTTAAGACATTTTTATTCATAAGATTATTTTATTTTACTAAATGGTTTAGGAGAAATAATCAATTAAAGTTAGCCCCATGTTATATTCTTATGGGACTAAAAATTAACTTCAACTGCCTGTAGCTCCCTAACCATTAAGTTTAGAGAAAGGTGTCAATGAATGAAAAAAATCTTCAAATTGCGTGGTAAATCCAAAAATGACATTATAATTGGGGGTTCATATTTAAAATTTTTTATTTGACTGCCATATTGAAAAATGGCAGCCATTTACAAAATATTTATTTACTTAATTTTAAACTTCTTTAAAAACAAGGGAGTGTTCCTCTTTTAAAGTTTACTGTAAGATGTATATTTTACAAAATCCCAATAGTGGCACAGTTAAAAAACACCCTGTATAAACAAATATATGAATTTAAATGAACGGAGTTTATGGTTTCTGGGACAAAAAACAAAAAAAGTAACATGGTCCCAGGCGTAGGTCTTACCGTGACTACTACCGTAATAGAGTATTCCCTACAGGAA
Organism: Neoaliturus tenellus; assembly: GCA_030545055.2. NCBI lineage: Eukaryota > Metazoa > Arthropoda > Insecta > Hemiptera > Cicadellidae > Neoaliturus > Neoaliturus tenellus. The sequence goes on along the minus strand of CM061534.1, from coordinate 9,515,831 downwards.
AATTCGCTAAAAACCAAGATTTTTTAAACATAAATAGATGGATCTCAACCACATGAAGGTAGTTACCATGTAGGTCCTACCAAGCTAAATATCAAGACTTTTTAATATCTCGGTAACCAATGGATATATAGAAAAGTTTTAATGTACTATATCGTGTGTTTTTTCGAGCTAATTCCTGTGGTAGGAATAAAAATTTAAAATTTTGCAAAATTACATATGAAAAAGGAAAAAACCTTTTTTTGAGGTAAAAAACTACCCTTTCCTACCTCAATAACTGCGATGAACTCATCTTAATAATGGTAGGATTACACATCTCTACCAAATTTGGTCCTGATCGGGCTGTTTTTATCATCGTTTTTATCAATGGATGAAATTTTGATTTTTCAATTAAAATTGTGCGATGAAATCAATAGAATCAACAAGTTTCATTAAGCCACACTACTATTGAATGGAAATATCTATAGATCTGATGGATATATCTATCATATCAACAAACTTACCAAATCAATCAATACCTAGCCTAAATAATAACTTTATACGATAACAATTAGTAATTACCGTACCCCTATTTTGTTTAGATTTTTATTCCCACATTTAGGCTTTAATAAAAAACAAACCATTTAACCTAACATAATCAATATCAACAAAACCAAAACACAACTAATCATAATGACATAATAACAAACATAGAACATAAGAACAATTAGGCGTACCTATGTATCTTACTTAAATGTGGACTTTCCTGGGCTTAGGATGGTTCCTCATGTTAATAGATTTTAGTTGAGGTTAATGTTAGTTTTTGTTAGAGTAAATTTTGTCGTGCTAAGTTAAATTTTGTATTTTACACAGTAATTTTCAGTCCTATTCAATTGAAATATCGATATATTTTCATTCAATAGTAGTGTAGGCGCTGTACGAAACTGTACCCACAACAACGATATTGAGGTAAGATATAGGCCTACGAACAATCTAACCTAACAATCTAACCGTAAGCCTCCTTCACTTTAATGGAAAGCAATATTTATAACAACAAAATCAATTGTTTTTGGAAACATTTAAAAGCCATATTCCCTTAATACAATTTGGTAAAAAATACCTTGCTGATTCGTATTTAGCAGCATATTTGTGTGATGACGCTATATTATGAAGTCTTCATCTCTTGACAACTAAGACCTACAAATAAAAAGTTATAGGTAGTTTGTTTTGTGTTTTCCTTTAATGTAATTAGGCTATATTACTTAAAATTTGGGCGAATCTTCGTTATCCAACCCCACCATTAGGCCTATTATCGATGTGGAAATTTCAATATTGCGATAATATTGCTATTTTATACGATACGTTTAGGATTTTATCACCTGATAGTTTTGTTATAATATAATTAAACATACCATTAGACAATAAAAACAAATTTAGGCCTAAGTTATTGAAAACAAGTAATTGAAAAAAAAAACAAGTAAATATTGTAACTAATGTAACTTGTAACATTATCAAAGAACAACAAAAAATAAACTAACCAAGTTTATTGTGTAGGTGTATCTTAATTGTGAAAAGAAGGAGACTTTGTTCTAGACCTAAAGAGGCGTCACACAAATGCTGCCAAATACGAATCAGAAAGGTATTTTTTTGGCTAATGTAATCGAGGTAATAAGCCTATGCGTTTGAAATGTTTCCAATCACCATTGATTTTGTTGTTATAAACCTCGCTGTCAATAAAAGTGACGGAGGTTTATGGTTAGACTGTTAGATTATATTATTATTATGATACATTTCTTATTCAATATTATTGTTTTGTTGATTTGTTTTCATCGCACAATTTTAATCGCAATAGGCCTATAAAAATTTCCACATCGATAAAAACGGTGGACTCGGATAATGAAGCTTCGACATAATTTGTACTTGTTTTGGTTATTTTAGGTTACTTGTGTGCAGTATATTTGTTTTATTGTTGCAGGACATTTTTAGAACAACACTGAATCAGGGTACCTAATAAAATCGTAACTGTATCATGTGATTGCATTATCGATAAAATAGCAATATTTTTGCAATTTTTTAATTTCAACCATTGATAAAAACTATGGAGAAGGATATGAAACTTTTACCGATCTATCTAGGCCTGTCTCTAATTATCCACTAAAAACATATGTTAACATTCTCAATTACTCTTAGAAATAACCTATGGTAATTGGCAGAGATCCTCATTAAGTTATATTCGACTACTGTACATGTCAAGTAAGCTCTGCTTTTTACACCAAACATTAGCCTAGTAACTTAAGCCTCAAGTCCTTCACATAACAACCACAACAAGTTGTCTTCCGTATTAAGTTACTTATCCAACCGGGACTTCTTTGGTTTATTGAAAAGCAAAATATGTTCCATTAAATTAATTTTAATAGGGTCTAGGCCCTATATGAATATAATTGTTACAGTTAATTGGTTTGGTTAACATATTGGCAGATTCACAATTTGCCAATTAGCGCTTCTGAGTTTGGCCTACTTCAAAAAGTGAATTAATCAGCCTACACTATGAAAGTAACAGGAATGATACAAACATAGCCTTTGTGGTATTCTTCTGTAATTCATGATTTATACTGCTTTTCAAGGTGTACGGTACTCACTAAAATCCAAAATGTAATGAATACACATTGATACACAAACACAACCTGCACAAAGAAATAAAACAAGTGACCCCCTGGCCTTAAAAAGGCTTTGCCTACCAAAAGTTGTCAACGTCAAGAAATAAAACAATCTAGAACTTACTGTTCAATTTACTTCATTAAAAACACTTTTTTAAGAAAAGACATTAGTTAGTTGTGTATACAATGTAGTTGATTTTCCTTATTCAAATTAAATTTAAACTTAATTGGATTGGAGCCGACAATATGACATTTCACATAACCTCAACTTTGTTTATGTTTATGCGACTACTTCACTCCGCTCATTCGCTCCGTTCTGAATCCAATAATTTGAACTGGCCTGGAATATAGTCGGTCAATAGACCAATGAGAAGGTCTAGTCTTGATTGTTAAGACTCGTAAAGACGTTGCTAAAAAGTAAACACAGCACCGACCACTAAAAATGTCTCCAATGCATTTCTTATGGGAAAAATTAAAAAGTCACATTTTAAGATTATTTTATTAATATCCAACCAAATACTTTCAACAACGAAAGGGTTCTTAACAGTTGCATAAAGAATATACGACTGAAATTTGAGGTCAATCTGTTACTTCTATCGAGCGTAATCGTCGGACAAAGAATTAGCACTATGAGTCACTCTAGGTCTATTCTTCGAATAGACAATTAAACATACCATTAGACAATAAAAACAAATTTAGGCCTAAGTTATTGAAAACAAGTAATTGAAAAAAAAAAAACAAGTAAATATTGTAACTAATGTAACTTGTAACATTATCAAAGAACAACAAAAAATAAACTAACCAAGTTTATTGTGTAGGTGTATCTTAATTGTGAAAAGAAGGAGACTTTGTTCTAGACCTAAAGAGGCGTCACACAAATGCTGCCAAATACGAATCAGAAAGGTATTTTTTTGGCTAATGTAATCGAGGTAATAAGCCTATGCGTTTGAAATGTTTCCAATCACCATTGATTTTGTTGTTATAAACCTCGCTGTCAATAAAAGTGACGGAGGTTTATGGTTAGACTGTTAGGTTATATTATTATTATGATACATTTCTTATTCAATATTATTGTTTTGTTGATTTGTTTTCATCGCACAATTTTAATCGCAATAGGCCTATAAAAATTTCCACATCGATAAAAACGGTGGACTCGGATAATGAAGCTTCGACATAATTTGTACTTGTTTTGGTTATTTTAGGTTACTTGTGTGCAGTATATTTGTTTTATTGTTGCAGGACATTTTTAGAACAACACTGAATCAGGGTACCTAATAAAATCGTAACTGTATCATGTGATTGCATTATCGATAAAATAGCAATATTTTTGCAATTTTTTAATTTCAACCATTGATAAAAACTATGGAGTAGGATATGAAACTTTTACCGATCTATCTAGGCCTGTCTCTAATTATCCACTAAAAACATATGTTAACATTCTCAATTACTCTTAGAAATAACCTATGGTAACTGGCAGAGATCCTCATTAAGTTATATTCGACTACTGTACATGTCAAGTAAGCTCTGCTTTTTACACCAAACATTAGCCTAGTAACTTAAGCCTCAAGTCCTTCACATAACAACCACAACAAGTTGTCTTCCGTATTAAGTTACTTATCCAACCGGGACTTCTTTTGGTTTATTGAAAAGCAAAATATGTTCCATTAAATTAATTTTAATAGGGTCTAGGCCCTATATGAATATAATTGTTACAGTTAATTGGTTTGGTTAACATATTGGCAGATTCACAATTTGCCAATTAGCGCTTCTGAGTTTGGCCTACTTCAAAAAGTGACTTAATCAGCCTACACTATGAAAGTAACAGGAATGATACAAACATAGCCTTTGTGGTATTCTTCTGTAATTCATGATTTATACTGCTTTTCAAGGTGTACGGTACCCACTAAAATCCAAAATGTAATGAATACACATTGATACACAAACACAACCTGCACAAAGAAATAAAACAAGTGACCCCCTGGCCCTAAAAAGGCTTTGCCTACCAAAAGTTGTCAACGTCAAGAAATAAAACAATCTAGAACTTACTGTTCAATTTACTTCATTAAAAACACTTTTTTAAGAAAAGACATTAGTTAGTTGTGTATACAATGTAGTTGATTTTCCTTATTCAAATTAAATTTAAACTTAATTGGATTGGAGCCGACAATATGACATTTCACATAACCTCAACTTTGTTTATGTTTATGCGACTACTTCACTCCGCTCATTCGCTCCGTTCTGAATCCAATAATTTGAACTGGCCTGGAATATAGTCGGTCAATAGACCAATGAGAAGGTCTAGTCTTGATTGTTAAGACTCGCAAAGACGTTGCTAAAAAGTAAACACAGCACCGACCACTAAAAATGTCTCCAATGCATTTCTTATGGGAAAAATTAAAAAGTCACATTTTAAGATTATTTTATTAATATCCAACCAAATACTTTCAACAACGAAAGGGTTCTTAACAGTTGCATAAAGAATATACGACTGAAATTTGAGGTCAATCTGTTACTTCTATCGAGCGTAATCGTCGGACAAAGAATTAGCACTATGAGTCACTCTAGGTCTATTCTTCGAATAGACAATTAAAACATTTTAGTTTTAATACTATGTTGTCTGTGTATTAATAAATTCTGTGACCATTTTAAAACGTAAACATCAAATTCATGAATAACCATCATGAAAATTACCCGTCATTTTTGACGGGCTATTTGCTAGTTTCTTCATAATTCATAGTTCTGGAATTCCACACTTTAGCACTCCATCGTTTATATCAGTTGGAACAACAAAGCGATTGTTAAAGTGTAGAAGCAAAAGCCTATATAACCTTAAAAGGATGGAAATTAAGAATATAAGGACGTTAAATGACTTAGTTATAACATAAATCAATGGATTAAAATATAATGGGGAGTATTTTACAATCAAAAGATTGTGCTTATATCTCAAAACATAAAGATCATTAGTTGATAGTTATAAAAACATATGTGTAAACAAATATTAATATATAAATCGTAAGTTTAAATACATAAATTCAATCATCTATATGAAATAAACTCTCTTTTATAGTATAGCAAACAAAATTTTATTAAAACATCAGCTGTTAAATATTTATTTTACTGCTTTAAAAACCACTGCGACATTATGTGTACTTGATTTCATTTGTATCTGTCAATTATCATCGGATTGAAGTTGTCTGGCTTTGTTTACAAAAACACTTTGTAAATAAGCAGTAATGACAAATTTCAGGGTAGGATATGGATCACCTGGAGCAGTAAACAAATCGACAAAATCACGTCTTAGATTGGTCTAAATAAGGTCTAATTTTCATTTTGCGGCGTTATAAGGAATTTTCCAAGGGATACCGTATTTTTCCTATCATATAGGGATCATAAGAAATCCATTGACAGCAAAACGACCATGATCCGTTCAGTAGTTTTGTCTCTAGACCCTTAAATGCACTCTTTTATTATATAAGATTAGATCTCAGTCTAGTTTATGAAAAACATCTAAAACAATAAACCAAACATATAACACGGGCTTAAAACTAATATAAAATAGAAAGCATTATTTCGAATTTCAATTGAATACTGATCAAACTACTATGTTTGAGTGATAATATTGTTTTAAATAACAACATCGTATACAAATAACAAAGAGTTATATTATAAAACTAGTTTACAATCATACAATTTTTATTACCGGTATATTTAATCAAACGATTTATGAATTCGAGTAAATGTTATACTAACTAATAAGATCTATTCTTGACTATCAAGATTTAGAATAATCGTTAGGATGTGAAATTCTGTTTTATCGTCTTCCGCAGAAGTATAGTGCAAACTAGCCTAATATGAATAGTTTAATTTCTGTATTAGGCCTAGTTTATAATTAATAATAAGGTATAAATTGGAAAAATTTAACTAAATTTTATATGAAATTGGAAGGATAATAATAAAAGTTACTAAATTAAGTTTGAGGACAGGTATATAAAATACCTTTGAAGGAACAGGACGTTTTTATAATCGATATTTAGTTATTAATTCTAAGGTTTGGATTAGAGAGTTTGAAATGGTTATCCGTCTGAAAGTTTAAATTACACACTATTCATTACTTTAAATTATTTCGTAATTAAAATTCATTAAAGGGCTTATCAATCATGAGATAGTGTTGTAAAATTATGAAAAAAATGTTAATCCACCTTAAGTCCTCCATGGTAATATTAATAGTGGTTAATTTAAATAAAAATAAAAATACATATTTAGTACATATGACGAAAACTAATTATGAATTCGTGTTAATCTAGAATTTAAGTTTTTTACGAAGTGGTTATTTTTGATTTTTTTTTTTTTTTTTTTTTTTTTTTTTTTGTAAAAACCAATGAACTCTTTTTTTCTGCTGGGCTAGATCACATTTTTTAGTACAATGACAGTACGTTTACAGTTATAATACCAAGTATCATGTCCCATCTTCACACCATGAAATAAAGAATTCTATACATCCGAAATACACGATTAATCCTAACCAGGTCATAATCTTGATCAACCAAATCTTCTATAATTTAATTTATTAAAAATATAAAATACCAACCCTTCCATAAATTAATGGAATTTTCAACATTTTATAAGTAAAATAAATTAATACTGTTACTTAAATTGTTTAAATAATACATTTCAGTTAGACATATGCTAAGTTATTCGTTTTAAATGTACAGTACGTGCGATGTGTAACCGAGCCTCTCGCGGGGAAACTTGTATCCTCGAGTTGTTTTTGAATATCCATTAATAAAACATGAGCTTGTAGTGAACGTTATCCAGCCGGATGTTAGGACAGTTTAGTGTTGGAACATCAAAACAATATGGTTGGTAAATTATATAACATTTATGAAAATAATGTGTGGCTAGCTTAAAGATTACTCTTTACAATATCTAAGTTAATACTATAGCATATAAAAGTCGTTTACATCATAAAATGTGTACTTTATGTGTATATTAATTGCTTGGCATCATATAGAACTACAGTATGGAATTGAAAAAGTCCAATTTTTCTCTGTTCTAGCATATGCTGACAATCAAATATAAAATACTTCATAGAGTCTTAAAACTTAATGACAAATTCAATTAACTTTTCCTCTTTTAAAATTAGAAACAATTTTAAATCTGTTATATATGAGTCTTAAAAATAGACCACTAAAGTAATATAAGTTTTATTGCGTAGAAGCGGTTAAGTTGGGAGAATCATGGCTTCTAAATGGTCATATGCATGGCCGGTCCGCTGTGAAACAAGGGAGGGCATTAATTTCTGTCCCATTATGTTTGATGCAAACTTGTGAGCTGACCTGGCAAATTAGTGACATAAAAACTAGCTAATAGTTATTAAAAAAGAAATAATGTTATAGATTTAAATATTGATACTTTGTTAGTTCAAATCTACATATATTTTACTGATGTATTTTGTTTTTATCAATCAAAATAAATGTTTAAAATTTACTGGTTTTTTATCCTGTCAAGATAAACCTATATTATTTTATGTTTCTTGTTTTATTTAGCTGCTAGTCGGCTTTTAAAGCAATTTATAATACTAGATTTAATTTCACCTCTCGAAAAAGGTTTTTGAATTTAATTCAAAATTCTAGTATCATTTGCTATTTTTATCATAAAATGTTCATACAATAATACAAAAACATTATCTAACCTATTTTACTTATGTCGGGGAAAGATTTTTGTACACACCTAACCTGCAGTTTTGTTATAAATATGGCATTTTTAAGTCATAAAATCTCATTAAAATAAAATAGAAAAAATTTAACCGGAACCAAAACTTTTCCTTTATTAAAATATGTTTAAATTTATTAAAAATGTTTAAATGACATCAATTTAAAGATATCATGATACCTCTAAGTGACAGTAATCACAACAAGTGAAGGGTGCCTTTGACAGAACCACCGTCGATTGTACCCTGTAACTTTCAGGTGGCGCAAAGTTTGCATTGTTGGGGTGGAGTTGCGTTGAATATCGAAACTTGCAACCGTTTGGAAGCCCCTTCGTTAACCCTTCCACCAAAACTTTATTTTATCCTACAACAAAAAAATCAATAGTTTTCTTGGTCTTCGTCCTCAATCTTGATTTAAAATTTCACAATGAATTATTATGTGCCTTGCCACTAATAATGCTAACATTGTGTTTTACACATGGAATACAGTTTATAAATTATCCAGCTTGAGATTGTAGAAATATTTTTGCTACAAACACACAAGTTTTATTATTTAAACTAAATATAATTCAACTTTGATGTACCAGTGAGCGAATTCTTTTAATTAATTATTAATATTTATACAGAGAAGTTTTATTCAAACAGATTTGTCCATTCAAGAAGTAAGGATTTAATTGTGCTGGGATTATATTCAAGCTTGTTCGATGAAAATTTGCATCACCTAAGTACGTACTGCAGCCAATTATAATAGGAATTGAAATATGCTATAATACTATCACAGAGAAGTTACCCTTTCTCTGTGAAACAATGGAGGACGTTTTAGGTTGTTGGAAAGAATAAGGCTATCACTTTAAATAATTTCTTCTTATCGATTTACTATGATTTAAATATTTATAGAATAAAACTATTTTACTGGTTATATTAAACACAGATTGCCTTATAATTTACAATAAAAATAATTATTTCTAATTAACCAATTTCAAGGCATGAAATATCATTACAAATCATTACTAATAATTTCAACTACTCAAAGGTTAAGTTTTTTTCTATGCCAGTTTTACTAAACGTATCAATGTTGTAAAATATTTAAGACGCACTCAGAGTGTAAACATAAGCAGCTTTAATGTATTCACTTAACGTGTTCAGAATATGTTTTGAAATTCTCTTTTGATTGAATTAACTCGATGTTTTAGTCTAAGGCAAATATGAAGCCTTATTGAAATTCCAAAAATTAAAATCATAAATTTAATAAATAGCAGAATTTAATACAAATAACATTAGTATAGTAACACTATACGAATATATAATTTTATATTATTATAGTAACACAATAGTATCTAAAGTTTTTAAGCCATTTGTAGTTTAATTTATATTTTTAGCGAAAGTAATCTCTTTAATTTCTTTTTAAAATCAGAATTTAACCATTTTACAACCGTAATATTAATTTTGTGAAATGTTACTGAATATTAACTTATCAAATTCTAAAACTACATTAAAATTTTTAACTAAATATTAGTTATTTTTAAAGCTTAGTTAGTTTTTTTATTAGTTCATTAACTAAAACTAAATATTAAAATTTTTTAATAGGATGATCGATTGTGTAACCAAGAACACACATAGCAAATAAAATATTTGTAACAACCATGCTAATATGGCTTAATGTTAAGTCTTTTTTTTCCGATTGGTGCTTTTAATTTCATCCAATAAACTGTGTATGTAGGATCTATACTTATAAAGGAAATACACCAAAATATTCTTGTAACTCCTACAGTTTTAGACCGATTTTGAATTTTTTGTGACATTAGATAAATATGTACTAGACTGATATAACAACTACCTTGACCTACAACTACTAATTTGGTCTGTATTTTTGTCCGCCAAAAACTGATGAGAATTAAACCTCAAATAGGGGTAATATTTTAATAAAATTTTTTTCCCATTAGGATAACATTAGGATTTGGTTTGATACATAGTTTATTTAAACATTATTTTAAACACATTTTAATGTACAGCTGCAAAGTGTAGTTTTGGGTGATTACTGATAAACAAAATATTGGATTGGTGGGATGTTCTAGATTTTAAACTAAAATTTACATTTTTAGCAATGTCCCGCTTTCATTCAAAATAAATTATTCGATTCTGTTATCACAAACAAATTGCATCAAAAGCTTTACATAATCGAGGAAAAATCACTGAATGCTGGGAGAATATAGTCTTACCATTTTAGATTTTAATTTATAGGTAATTATCAAACGTGAAGGAAGAACCTCTTGGGCAAAAAAACGTTAATAAACTACTTCTAATTTATAATTGATTGTGACACGACCTTCAATGGGGTATGCATGTTTCGGAAAGTACATTTTAATAGTAATTATTTATAAAAGTATTATAAATAAAAACATTTCTCAATAATATCTAAATGATAATTTTTTTTTTTTTTTTTAATAAATATTTAACTTGTTAGAAAACTCTCAATGTTCCCAATTCTCAATATTTATAAAACAAAAGGAAATTAAGATCAAGTTTAATTTAAATACCAAAAACAAAAAACTACAAAAATTGTAAAAACAAAAATTTACAAGTCTTGTTAGTTTATAAGTCTATTGATTTTCAGAGTAACACATTGATTGAACTCTATATTAAATTTTGTATATGGTTTTTTAGTTTATCGCCGTTTATTTTAATTTTTGTTGTTGTCACTAACGTTACTTGTGACTTGTGATAAAATAATTAATAATTTTGTTATTAACAATATGGGACTTGTGACCTTGTCTTAGTAAGACATTTTTACTAAGACACTAATAATACTAATAAAAATAAAAACATACAATATGTGAAACAACTAAGTGTTGCAAAACTAGTCAGAGTAGATAAAATATTTTTTGAAAGCCAACGTTTTTTTAAATGTTTACTATGGCATCCCCCTGACTTTCTTCGAAAACTCTCCTGAAATACCCAATGGGGATCAAGTTGGAAAATGGGGGCATGGCTCTCAAAGTGTCAATTAAATTTAATAGAGAACATACCAAATTTAAAAACATTCCAGTACATTGTAGCATATTAAATTAAATGTCCTTATTAGTTGAAATCCCTAAATACGATTTCAAAATGATGGCCGGGAGAAAAATATAAGTTGTTTAAAATCAAGATTAAAATAATATTATCGAACCAACATTGAAATACTCAAGACAAATTTGACCTTTTTAGTCTGGTTTCCGGCTTGTTACTCTCATTAGAATATAGCATGACCTTTGACAAAAAATAGTTTGAAAGACTTCCTATTTTAGATGTTCTTGTAGATTGTGGTTTAACTGTAGAATCATAAGCGTACGTCAAGCCATTTGAAAAGGCGTTTGCCGCAAACTTGGCCTTAAAACTTTCTAGTATTTGGATTATTTCATCTTCAAGCGTTTAGGCTAAAATTTATTTTCAATTTAAAGTATAATAGACTGTAATTTTTTACCAAGTACCAAGAAACATTTTTAGGTGAGTTTGTTGACATCGCGTTCTACCAGCAATGATACATATAAATTCCATAAGCATTAGTAAGATTTACTTCTTACTCCACGTGGGTACTCCCCTAATTTCCAGGTATGTTCCCCACTGGGGTATTAAGAGGAAGTTTCTGAAGGAGGTTAGAGGATGACACATTTAAGCAAAACATGGTTGACCAAAATGTTTTTCATTTTCCGGTCAGAATTTGGTTTAATTTTACTACACTAACTTTTAATATTAATTTAAACCAAACTTGCACTTGTAACCTTGGTTTTGTAAATCGTTTCTTATTTTATGTTAAGTAATCTCTGATTTGTGAACATCGAACAACGTAACCATACTTTACAAACTATCCCTAGCTAAAAATTTAATCCATTCGATACGCACTACCAACAAAGGAAATATAAGACTCTATCCTAAGAGAACCAAGAGCAGATATTGTATTTTGAAAAGAGTTTGCGTGCTCTATGCACATTGAGACTGGCAAGGCGACGTCACAGAACGCTGAAATAGGTTGACATGTCGATCAGGCGGAATATTTTTGTAAATATGGTCGCTATGGAGAACAGGAAAGCCTAGAAAGCTCCAAGATTCAACCACGCAAATTGTTGACAGCTATTTTCCACTCATTAATCAAGTTGGTAAAACTCTCAAAACGTTAATTAGTTGATAAATTAGTACCTAATTTATTTTAAAACTCATTTCGTTTCACTATAATGTATGACGTTCTGAAGTTTACTTAAGACAACAAACACATAAAAGCTCACCCTGTAGCACTCCACAGCGGAGCATTCGCGTGTACCACAAATCCACTGATAGAACGTGTACGTCCTCGAGCACCGTAGTAAACCCGTCTAGCCGCCACGACGACAACCATCAGACTGAAACTGATCCGACCGCGTCACCCCCTGCCGGCACCCCCGCAAAGCATTACCCCCACCACCACCCCACCGTCGCACCATCTCTCTCCCTCCCATACGTTTAATCACATTTGGCCAGTCTGTATCGGCTCTGTTGACTCTTATTGGCGAGTTTCCGCAACCTTTGCGCTTCGTGATACTTTACACTGCGCCGGCTGAAAGGTGTCGTCTTTTTCAATTTGGAGAGTCAGCACTTTGAAGCTCTTTTATGTTTCAACAGCTGGAAACTCGACTAGTTGGCCCTTTGCAGTCGCGGTCAATGTTTGTTGGCCCCTTTCAATTGTATGGTTTAATATTACTGGACAAATGTTTGGTTTGTGTGTAAAAGCATTTTTATCACGTGATTCATAAGAAATCGGTGGTCACATTTTATGTTTTTTTTTTTTTTTTTTTTTTTTTTTTTTTTTTTTATTATTATTTTATTGTAAACATAGTTCTTACCTGTGTCTCTAAAGTTAGTATGTTAATATTTTATTTATCAAGGTAAATGTTGCTTTAATCATAAATTGTAAGAAAACTTGAATTTAACTGCAAAATACTATTTTTTACCAGAAAATATATTTTTTTAATACCAACTATTCAATAAGTGTTTTAGTCAGTTAGTGTTTTATGCCACATTGACAAAACAGTTTTGTAAAATTTCAATTGTTGTGATTCACAAAGTTAATGCTTCTTCTGTGCAAAAAAATTAATGAACCCGGAAATAAGAAATCAGAGATTCTTTATTGCCTTAGAACATAATACTTGTACATAGACAAAAGAAACTTAAAAATACATTCTTAGGTATACTGGTCCTATTACTTACTATAGATCACTATTACATATTTCCACATTGAATGAAACATTTTTGGTTTGAGGTATGTAACTTTATATTTATTGAGAATAAATCATACTTCCACAGTTATGGATTGTATAATTCACTTTCATGTGATTCACACACTACATGAATTTAATGCTACTCGCTTCTTATTAAAATTTTCACTTTCGCAATATAAAAGCAAGAAAAGTGACAGTTTAAAGACTATGTTTTGACTGCTTTGACAGCTAGTGTTCCATTTAAACGTTGTGTATTTATTAGTGTTTTATTTAATTTTTTTTTTTACTGCCTTATTTGTTTTCAGGCTATGGATTTCTCCAAGTTCGCCTAGTTTGTTTTTACTAACTTTGTTATGTTCTAAGTAATTCTTCCACATAAACACAGGATTAGATCCCAGATCCCGAAACGTTGTGAATTTGTTGTACTAATTGTACAACAATTAGTACAATTGTTGTACAATTATTAAGGCTGATGGAAAGTGTCAGCAATCATTTACAAAACAATAACACATACTAACCACTTTTTGCAAGATAAAATAATTAAATATTTTCGTGACTTTTATTAAGGTAACATTCTCTATAAAGTTCGTTGAATAAATAATGAAAAAGCAAAATGTTAATGGCTATACGCAATGGAAGTCTTGGTTAAGAGTATTACTAAACAAAAAGTGTTCACGAGATGAATAAGTTCAAGTTGAGCTCCTTAAATGGCCAAGAGCGCTCCAGTCAACTTTTCTTTTGGAGAATATCAATCAATCTTGTGTCAATTGAGACCGCCTTTTATTATTTAAAATTCATACAGAATTTTCTTAAAAATTAATTTTTCTTAAGAAATTTTATTTACTTTATTACTTTATATAATATATTTGCAAGATGTACAATGATAAACAATTTACTTTCAAAATCAAGAAGAATTCAATAAAAATGATTTCGATGATAACATAGTTATCTAGTTTACGATAATTTATCAATTCTGGTTTATACGTATTCTGGAACATTTACTCTAATCCAATTAAATATATATTTCAATATCTTTATATATTTATTGAACATATGTTAATTTATTTATTTAAATTAACAAAAGTATAGTATGTTAAATGTATTTATTTTAATTTTATTTAAACTATACCCTTAAAATAAAAATACGGATAAAATTTATGAGAAATTGCTATTAAACTCAAAGTTTATAAAAGAACTAAAATGTTAATGTCGCAACTTTACTGGCTATAAATTGAAAATCTCTTTTAGAAATGTAAAGAAAAAAACGGCAATGTGAATGTAGCGATCTTGGAGACAATAAATTTGAAATTTCTTCCAGGAAGGTGGAGTTCACTCTGAGCTACATAAATAGCCTTGGACACAAACGCAGGAACTTTACAAAGAGTATCAATCATGAGGTGTCGATTGGGACCGACCGCCTTTTCTTGTTTTGAGTTACTTTGGCCAAGGTCTTCAGTTTAAAGGAACAATTGAAAACATTTCTTACAATAGAGGTCATTATATAAGTATAGTCATGTTGGTTTATTTTAAAAATAAAATTTGCAACAGTTTGTGCGATTAACATAATTATTAAAGAAATAGAGTTTTTTTTATTGTAAGGGATTCTAGGGTGATAAAGTAACAGAACCTTTAATCAAAAACTTGTTCGTCATAAATATTTTCATAATAAATTGTCTGCAAACCTATAAACATGCTATTTTATGCTTTTTACACCAAGGAAAAGTTTGTCATATTTGTATTTTTTAAGGAATTAAGAAGAATGCAAGTGAATTAAAACGCTTTCTTAACCAAGATAGAAAGTTTTAACATTCATCCAACCGATTGACCCATCATATCACGGACCCTTAATACCTAATAAATTTCGGGCATAAAATTTAGTTTTAAGTCACTTCATAAAAGAGAAATTACAACAGCTGGAGAAATAAATATACTGTGGGATTCAAAACATCTGAATTTTGTTCATAGAATTTAGTTGTATTATATTTAAGGAGAGAAACTAAAAAAATGCCTTTAAAATGTTAGACAATAGAATATATTGAATGCTTAGGGGAACAAGTCAATAATTTTTATTTAAAACACTCAGGTTAAGTTATTGTTTGAAAAGTATTTGGTATATAGTATTTGAATGTGTTTCACAAGTAAGTTTATTAAATCATTCAACCAATGTCAAGAACCATGACTGAGCAACCTTTATCATCTGCTCAGATTGAAGCTGATTTATTCAGTTTCAGATCGCCAGCGGCACTGCAGAGCTCAATTTTTTTGGGAATAGACGGATTAAAAAACTAACTCCTCTATTATCAAAATTGTCATTATGAAAAAAAATTTGAGTTTATAAATTTCATTAAATCAACCTAGGTTTGAGGATTTTTGATAGGAAGTCGAGAAAATGTTAATACATTGCCTCCTTACTTTTTCTAATTGTTAAACAATCAATAAATAATAGCGAATTATTATTGATTAATGTAATGACTATACAATTGTTTCCTTTCAATCGTATGTTTAATTCAGCTTTCCTCAATTGTGCTTTTACTTACACGTTCAAATAGTAGGTTTTACATTTTTAACAACCAATACAATGGGGCCATGAGTAATTTCTTGCAAAGTGAGTAGCACCACAATTATCTAGACCAAAGCTTTCGTCAAAGCTCGGCAAGTTGTGTTTGTTCATTAGTGGAATTGATTTGGCCTCAGTGAAACGGAAATTGGATTTGGCAATGTTCCAAAAACTGAATTATGATCTTGCATCTCTGGGGATCGGATTGTTGTGCTATTGTGACGCTATTCTTGGCCGTAGTCAAACATGAGGTTAATTCGATTACGCGGATCATTATGTGAATAATTATCCGATAATAGTGACTACGGTACATTGCAAGAAATATATGTTTGAGCTTTTTGTAACTAAATAAGTTGAATAACTAATTTTTAACCATTATGATTTTTCAAAGTATTAATTTACGCTATGACCTGAAGGAATTTAAAAATACGTCCTTTTTTACTAGATAGTCGACTCTTCTCCATGCATGTAAGTTTAAAACCAATTTGCTACTTAACATTAGATGACCATAGACTTTTTTGGTAACACAACTTCATTCAATATAGTTAAAAACGTTTCAATATCCACTTAAAAAATTATGACTGTTCCACTATTTTATAATTCTGTTTTGTCAAATATTTTAACATTTGAAATTCGAAGTACACATTAAATTTTTAGACACTAAATTTTAGAAAAAAAAATTTTATTAGATGTGTTACAATTTAAAAGTGGCAAGTAATATAGCTGTTAATTCAAAGAGATTGTAAGTGTTGTTTAGCCACTTTGCGGCTTTGTTTTAATGGGCTTTTTAAATGATAATTGGATTTAAATTGGTGTGATAAAAGCTGTTGTCTTTAAACAATCCGACGTTTTTGCACAGTTGTTACTATACTAGTTTATTTCATTTTATATCAGGCAATTGCTAAATTATTTTTTAACTGTAACGGTATTATTTCTCCACAAAATGAAATTAGGGTTGACTGTGACACGAATGTATTTCTAGAAATAAAAAATGTGACATTTTTCTTCTTTTTTTTCTTAGTAAATATAATTAATTTCTCCACATTTGGTCTTTATATATTTAACTGATCTTAAACATACGGACAGTTTCCAAAAGCTTTAAATATTGCTGTGGTCGTTCCTATCTTTAAAAATGGATCACAGTAGGAAGTTGGAAATTATAAATGAACTTACAGATTATCGCTACTATCGACATTTCTTAAGCACATTGAACAAAATTAAATTAAATTGCAACAGAAAGTTTTTATCGCATATTTATGTTACTGTGAATCACAAATTACGCATAGCCAAATTAAATAGAGTAGGGATAAGAGAAGTAGCAGTTTGCTGGTTTGTATCTAGAAAATACAATGTACAATTTCTTATTTGCAAAAGCAAAAGGTGACGTTTTGGGAATTTAAAATGACGTTCCTCAAGATTCTGTCCTTGATCCAGTATTTTTATAAATAATTTTATACTGGTGCCGTTGCAAGGATAATTAATTACAGCTTTTGCTTATTCTTCTGCAGATATCAATAATCTTTTCTCCAATATGTAACCAAACCTCAATAAAGTTAGCCTTTAGTTTAACTACGATCAATTATCTCTAAACTATAAGAAAATCCAATACTTAATATTCAACCTCATTAAACCTTGCCACACCTCTCAAGTATCATTCTTTTAACTGCTCATATAAGAAAATGTAATGTCTTCTCACAATACAATTCTGTAAAATGTATCGGTGTAAAGTTGAATGGCAGTTTTTGTGGAAAACCACGTGAAGAGTATTAAATAATAAATATTTGGATTTTACGGGAATTCCATAACATGCGTAAATCATATATTGCGAAAAAATATCTTGATTATATATATTCAAAAGTTAAATTCTTTATAACATCGTGCTGGTGTAACGCAAAATTTTACTCATATTCGTCCTGGCTTTACTATCAAAAAAGTTTTACTTTAACAGTGGCTCACTTAGTAAGTATGTTACGTAAGAAAATTTGTATACAACAATAAGTGACAAGTAGTGGAAAAAGGGGGCTGCTGGCTCACTTCAAGGTCACCTGAGGGATGACGTCATCGAGGTCAATGACCTCACCGATGACGTCATCGATGACGTCATCGATGACGCAATCGATGACGTCATCACTAATGACGCCAATTCGATGACGTCACACCCATGACGTCACAGAAATGACGTGCTGATGACGTCATCACCCCTTACGTCATCAAAACGACGTCACCGACGCCACTAAGGTCAAGGTCACACAGAAACTTAAAATTTTTTGGCACTTTTGCCGTTTCTCGCACTACGCTCCGAGTTTCAGTCAGAGTCCCCGTGACCTTGACCACTTGGAGCGAATTTTCGACGAGAAACGGCAAAAGTGCCAAGTTAAACCCGAGTTTCTGACATGACTCTGCCTAAATGGGCAATCGGTAATCCCTCAGGTGACCTTGAACTAGCACAACACCCCCAATTTCATATTACTGTGACCTTAAAAACTTAACAACGGAGCGCCGACACCGATGCGCACCCCACGACAGCCACCGAGTGACTGACTGTCAGGCTCTGTGTATGCTAGGTATATTGGCTTGAGAGACTAAGACTCTAAACTGTCAGGAATGGGAGTAACTAACTGAATTTTGCAAGGAAAAGTCATTTCATCCAATATTTTAAACAAATCCTCATCAGTAAAACTGACATTAGTCTGTTTTGTATAAAACTTAGGGTGTCCGCGCAACAGTTTGCGCCACTTAGCTAAAGTTGAAACTCTCTTAACTTTCAGTGGTGGACAGTGAGCAACTAATAAAGTCTTAACACGGCTAAGTTTCTTACCTAAAGCGTCCCGCGACATGGCTTCCCCTCACAAAAGTCCGCACAATACTGAGAGACTGCTTGTAGCGCATGAGTCAAGGGAAAAGAGGTGGGGGAAACAGCAGGAGTGGGGGAAGGTCACAGTGGCGGGGGAAGGTGAGGTGGTACGCTGGAGTTTCGCATCACTTCACCATGAGCTGTCCTACAGTCAACACACTGTTCTCTTGGCCCGAGTTGGCACTAGAAGAAACATTTCTGTACAGCTTAGGCTGTGAGAGCCGAGGAAGCAAAGTCAAAGTGGAAATTGTGTTAAACTCCAAGATGAAGAGTCTCCTAAATAAACTAATTGTATCCTTGCAATCTCCTATAACTTTAGAGAAATACCACTTTATTAAGCGACACCTTATACTTTGGCAAAACGAAGCAGAAATGGAAAAGATTACAGTAAAATTAATTTAACTTAAAACTTGGACTGGACACTCATGGCGATACCACGTGGCGTGCAAACGCCACCCTAAACATTACAAGTTAGGTTATTGAGCACCTCTGGTATGATAACCGATGTGCTAGAGTTAAAGTGTGATGACCTTGAGTCAAAACACTGAAACACTACAAGTCGATATCGTCCCAGAGTCAAAGTGTAGTGACCTACATTCAGAACTTGTAAAATTACTTACATATAGAGAGCTAGAGAACAGCGAGACGCACCGCATGGAAGCCGGAGACATACTGGCGAAGCGGTGTTGTGCAGCCTAGGGACCCAGTTGTGGTGGGGGTATAGCCAACACTTAGAGTACAAGTGTTGTGGGTGACCTTGACCCACTTAACTTACCTGACCCCCCCCCCCCGACAAAAAGTGAAACCCCCCCCCCCCCCCGACAAAAAGTGCGAACCCCCCCCCCCCCCGACAAAAAGTGCGAACCCCCCCCCCCCCCGACAAAAAGTGCGAACCCCCCCCCCCCGGCAAAAAGTGCGAACCCCCCCCCACCCCCACCCCCACCCCCACCCCCACCCCCACCCCCCACCCCCACCCCCACCCCCTCCCCCACTCCTGATATCCTGGGCGTGGCAGCCCCGGCGGGGATATAAGGGGGTCCAGCCAGAGCCGGCTCGCAGTCCGCTCCCGCGCGTTGAACGTGAACGACCGGGACGGACCGCCATAGACATCACTAAACATTGAATGGCGCCTTCAGTGTTTAGCGAAGTCTACTCTAACTTTAAGACTTGTATTAGTTGTAAGATATTGCGCTTGCGTTTGGGTATTGGGAATTGTTTTATATGAGAGTGTTTTACTTGTACCCTATGTCTCCTGTGTCTTTTATCCTTTGTGTCTTGTTTGTTATATGTGTTTAATGTGTAT
Organism: Neoaliturus tenellus; assembly: GCA_030545055.2. Classification (NCBI taxonomy): domain Eukaryota; kingdom Metazoa; phylum Arthropoda; class Insecta; order Hemiptera; family Cicadellidae; genus Neoaliturus; species Neoaliturus tenellus. The sequence goes on along the minus strand of CM061534.1, from coordinate 9,495,543 downwards.
GTGCTTGTTCCCGCATTGACTACGTTGAGCTCAATTGTGTGTTGTAAGTGTGTTATATGTTTCTAAAGTGTATACGCTTGTTTTAGCAATCCCCCCTTGAGCTTTTTCAATGCTCAAAGTAAATTGTAAAGTCAGGGAACGGGAGTAGGCCCCCGTGTAAAAGCATTTTATACCAACGTTAGCATGAGTCCTCTCAGGCATGCAATATTGCGGCTGGGTTTGGGACTCGGTCCGTTTGTATGCTGACATGCAGACCACAGCTGTGGCCAATTTGCGGTGGCCTCTGCACTCGGACCGAGGGCGTAAGCCACTAGGGCTGTCCTCAACCTCTTGTTTCCCTTCTGGAAACTCAAAATTATGTAAATGAATCTTTGTTAGCTATTTGTGTTTTTAGTCCCCAAGGCCCCCGAACATTCGTGGTTCGCCATGGATGTACGGGGGCCGAAATTTTTTTAATGTCCGTGTGGCCTTGACCCACAAAGATTTATAAAAATTTACTGCATTGATAAAGTTAAATAGTAAAGGTAGGGTACGGGAGTAGACCCCCGTGTAAAACAATTTTAAACCAATTTTAGCATGGGTCCTCTCAGGCATGCAATATTGCGGCTGGGTTTGGGACTCGGTCCGTTTGTATGCTGACATGCAGACCACAGCTGTGGCCAATTTGCGGTGGCCTCTGCACTCGGACCAAGGGCGTAAGCCACTAGGGCTGTCCTCAACCTCTCTCAAAATTAAGTAAATGTTTTGTTAGCTATTGAAAAGACAATGCAGTAAATGTTTACAAGTCTTGCGTGGCGAAGGGAACACGACATTGGATGTTGCCTTGTTGTCATAGTTGGGTCTCTTCGGAGGCTACAGCGATGACAACCCAAGTGCCCCAGGTGGGGCTTAATTTTTTTAAAGTTTTTTCGTGACCTTGACCTAAATACAGTAATGACCCCCCCCCACCCCCACCCCCCTCCCCCACCCCCACCCCCACCCCCACCCCCTCCCCCACCCCCCTCCCCCACCCCCTCCCCCACCCCCTCCCCCACCCCCTCCCCCACCCCCTCCCCCACCCCCTCCCCCACCCCCTCCCCCACCCCCTCCCCCGCCCCCCAAACTTTTTTTGAGAAAAAATTTTGACCTTGACCAAAAAGTTTTTTGCTCCGGACGAGAAGTGCCCAAACAAAAAAATTTGTACAAAGTAGTGGATTTAGACCAAAGATCATTGGTTTATCAAACCTGTTGAAGAATAAATTGAAAATGGGTGTTTAAAAGCCAAATCTACTACATTATTGATAAACTGGATGTATATGGCGTCACCTTCCCCCACCCTTCAACCTCGGGTATAAGGGGACCCGGTTGAGCGCGCTGCTCATTATTGCGTGGACATTCACCGAGTGCACACTCAAAGCCAAACTGTAAAAAAATGGCTCTTTGCGATATTTGTGGTGAGTTTTTCCAAGATGAAGATATCTTTGTTTTACACCGAGAATTGCATCATGAAGAGAACAGAAAAGAAGAGGTTGTTGTAAGTGAAGAAGACTTGGATGCGATTGATCGGTTTTTGGAAAAACCCCAGAAGCAGGAGGACTGGGCTAGCTATTTACAGTTAATGCAAAGAAGAAGACCAAGTGTTATTCAATTTGCCGGAGCTGGACCATCTACATCTGGAGGATTTATTGAAAAGGAAATGGAAGAAAAAAAAGTGGAAGATGTAAAACAACTGCGTACCCAAGAAGAGGATATGGAAGAAGAGGATACAGAAGAAGTGGAAGATATAAGACAACTGCGCACCACAGCCTTGCCAGGACCAGTTGTAACTCATTTCAAAATTAATAATGTGCAATTGGAATTGGAAAACTTTATAACCCAAGCTAAAAATTTAGTTGTAAAAACATTGATGGAAGAATTGGCAAGATTGAACTTTATTAAATTTGGATTGGTGTTGGAGGCTATGTTTACTAATACCGATGGTGAAAACTCACCAAGAGCATTCATTGCTAAAAACCGAACCCTTACAACCACATCTGATATCAATGAAATTCTAGAAGAATGTTTGAATGAACTGCTAATGAAACTCCAAGAACATGAAGGAAGAGGATCTGGCTGGACGCTATCATCGATCGAAGGTATGGATGTGAGGGTTCACAAGCATGGATATGGTATGAGGGGTAGCAGCTTTATCCCTCTACCAAAGAAAATTAAAGACACCAACTCTTGCAGAAATGTTACAAACGGGGATAATGAATGTTTTAAGTATGCGATGCTAACTAAGTATGTAAAACATAATCCTTGTAGAGTTGGTAGGGAATATTATGAAAACGAACACCGCTACAACTTCCGAGGAATGTCGTATCCTGTGAGTCTTAATCAAATTGCAAAATTTGAGAAACAAAATCCAGGTGTTTCTGTTAACGTGTTCGGCTTAGATGATTCGAACAATGTGTATCCACTACGAGTTGGAAAAGTGAAGCAAAGAAACCATACTGATTTATTATTGATAACTAAAGGTGAAATTTCACATTATGTGTGGATAAAAGATTTTGAAGCTTTGGTTGCACGACAATTAACCAAAAAGAAGATTAGAGTGACAGTTTGTAAGAGATGCTTTTGTTTTACAAATAAAGATTTAAAACATGGAGGATCGGACTGGTTGAAGGAACACCAAAGACTTTGTAATGACAACTATGAAGTGAAGATTAGTCTGCCGCCGCCATCTCGAGCGTTCATCAAATTCAACAAAACAGTTCACCAATATCGGATTCCAGTAGCTGTCTACGCAGATTTCGAATCCACGTTAGTACCACAGGAGCTTCCGGATGGTGAGGTGACTAGAAGAACCAAATATCAATTGCATCAACCTAACAGTTTTTGCTTATTGGTGAAATCAACTTTGCCTGAAGAACAGTTGCAAGACTATGGTTTAACATCCACTCCGATACTCTACCGTGGGGAAGAAGCCGCTAAGCATTTCGTAGACCAGTTGTATGACATTGCTGAAAAGGTGCAACGCTTATACGGTAATGTTTTACCTATGGAACCTTTGAATCAAAATCAACAAGAAGAATACAATTTGGCAACAAGATGTTATTTATGCAAGAAGAGCTTCAGTGAAGAAAATCAAAAAGTAAGAGATCACGATCACCTGACAGGGTTATACAGAGGAGCTGCTTGTAATTCATGCAATATAAATTACAAACTGCCAAACTTTATCCCTGTCGTGATACACAATCTTAGCGGCTATGACTCCCACTTCATTATCCCAGAGTTAGGACGGGATGATGGAAGAATCGAAGTATTAGCTGAAACATTGGAGAAGTACATCAGTTTCTCAAAAACAGTAGGTAAAATTAAACTTCGCTTCGTAGACTCTTATAGATTTATGTCAACTAGTTTAGCCAAATTGTCTGAGAACCCAAGAAGAGAAGATCTAAAAGAAACCAGCAAAATTGTACATGAAGATAAATTGGACTTAGTAATGCGTAAAGGAGTGTTCCCCTATGATTAAATAACTTCTGCAGAAAAATTTGAAGAAACCAGTCTGCCACCGATTGAAGCCTTCAATAGCAAGTTAAATGAAAGTGCAATCACCGTTGAAGACTACAATCATGCTTGTAATGTTTGGAACCAACTAAACATTCAAACCTTAGGGGAATATTCCGACTTTTACATAAAATTGGACGTAACTCTGCTGTGCGATGTGATGGAAGAATTTCGAAACACCTGCTTCTCCGCCTATGGACTGGACCCTCTACACTCGTACACATCTCCAGGATTAGCATGGCAAGCTATGCTAAAGTCAACCAACTGTCGATTGGAA